>JAQFYM010005223.1:0-13702 GCA_034694785.1 Agrenia bidenticulata
TTAGGGTTTTTTGCTATAAAATCCTTAAATAAGAACGCCTGGATAGATTGAATTCGTAAAAGATTAATTTTATAAAGATTTATTTATATTTTGAGTTCTCATAAACGAAATAAATCGGACGCGCCTTTAGTATATTTACGGGTCTTAGCAATTTTTTTTTTTGCACAAAAAACAAATTGCGAATCTGGATATAAGAATTTATTTATATTTTCCCACACAAAAAAATTTGAAAATTTCCCCCCGAATCTGACTTTATAAAAATAGATTTTATTTATTAGTCATTCTGATCAAAAAAAACCACTGTATCTTACTTTATAAACACTATATATTTTTGATAATTTATTTAATAATTTTTCCATACAATTAAAAAAATTCAAGATATTTATATCCAAATATAAAAAAAAGCAAAAAAAAACCTAAATAGCAACATACACTGCGCAATAAGTTAATTGAGCTGCTAAAATTATACCAAATCATAGTTATCTATGTATGCGCATTGTCGAATTTAGTATTATAGATATAGAATCATTGATCATAATAAAATTTCACATACTTTTACCGTGGCTGTTCATTTTTATTTATATTTATTTAGAGACTTGCAGCGGGGCATGTAGACTTAATTTTATTTACCTTTGGCAAAAAAGCTTCGGTATTTTTTATATTATTGTATTTTAGCGTGTGTTCATTACTTTATCGTATGCAAGACATATGATACCGTCCAAATTGCTTTAGTAGTATCTTTTTAACGTCTGAAAAAAACCGAAATATTTTCTAAAAGCTTTACCAGTAAAGTAGAAATTTTTAAAATATTGAAACGGTTTAAAAGATTTAAACTAGTTATAATATACTAAGAATATGTAATAGTATATAGATTTGGTTCTTTAGTAAAAACATTGTAAAATGTCTATTTTATACTAAGTCAAATTTTAATGTAATTTTAAAAAGTAAGTTTTACAATAATAAATGTTTTGAATTGGGTTTTTATATTTACACTTCATTCTTAGAATCAAATACGCCAAAAAATTATACTATGTATCTATATATTTTTACTATTATTTTTCTTTTTTTTTTTTTAGCTTTATCTTTTGCCTAAAGCTAGAGTGCTATGCAAACTTTAGAAAAAGCATCCATTTTTAAAAGTTCATTATAAATATTTGAACAAAATTTTCTAATACTAAGTAAATATTAAAAACAATAGGTGATATACAAAAAAAAAAGAAATCGAGCAAGAATTTATTTTAAAAACATTTTTCAATCCCCAGTAAACTATTAAACTTTACCTTGTATTTAAAAATAAAAAATATATTTATTTCTAGTATCAAGTAATGTAGTTTTATTATCAATTCTATTTTCTATGATCTACAGAAACATTTTGGTTGCTTTAAATGACCAATATTCAGGTTTTTGGTTTTTCTAATGTTTCGTTGAGTACATTTAATCTGATGTCTATATAGTGCCGCTGGTACAACATGATATATTTTTTTTATATTTAAACTTGGTTTTTATCACTTTCATTATTGTAGTGTTTTTTTTTCTATTGGCATACGACATAATATGTTAAAAAAACTAAAGCACTTGCTGATTTGTCACTGTACACCAGATATGTTTTAAAAACAATACATTGTATTAAAGAAAGCATTCTTAAAACAATTTTTTTGCGTAAATCCAGATTCAAAAGTTTCTTTTATACGAAAAAATCAAACATAAAAGTTTCATTTTAATCCAGATTTCCCTTAAATGTTAAAATACAAGAGACAATAACAAATCAAGATCAAAAACCGGTATTGTATACTTCCTTACTATTTTTTTTGTGACAAGCGTATATGCTCTAAGGTATATTTGATAATTTTTTGTTGTATTTTTTATATTCTTATATACAAAAAAAAATTAAAAATTTCGCAAGTTTAAGAAAAAAAGCACAGGGTCTAGTTTGTTGCATAATAAACAAGCATTTCAATTGCAAGTTTTTTGTTCAACAGGTGTGTTTGTATTACTTTTTTTTGTGAATAATAAAATCTTAAATATAAAATTTTATTTTTTTTAATAAAAATAAGAGAGTAAATCAGCAAAATCTCTAGCTCTGTTAGATCTAAAGTAATTAGGAAATAGTTTTCTGCCTCCAAGAAATATTAATAGTATATTCTTTTGTTTAAAAAAAAGCTATTTTCCCAGTATAAATAGAAAGAAAAATTTAAAAAATATAAAAAAAAGCAAACACTGTAGTTTAAAACTACATAAATCATTTCATTTTTTGCATTTTGCCGTTGAGGACATATTTGGCGGATTTATTCGAGGGAAAAAAATTTTTTTCCACATATAAAAATAAAACAAATTTTGTAGAGATTTTTAAAAAGAAAACTGCATCATTTAATATAGTTTTAATATAACATTTGAACCGTGTGAATGTGTTTTGTTGCCTATTTCGTAGCATTTTTTTTTAATAAAAAAATATTTGTCCCTACAAATATAATTAAAATTTTTTACCGATAATAAAATGCCTTGAATAACATCGATTGTGTGCACTAAAATTTGCTTGCTGTTGGCTTAAGCTTTTTGTTCAGAACGAAACATCGTACTTTTTTTTTGGAAAAAATAAATTCCTATAAAAATAATTTTATATAAAGAATTTAAGTAGCAATAAAAACATCTAAAGAATAATGCTCCTTTTGTCATCTTAATTACTACTTTTAGCTCGTTTTGTTATTTTTTAGGAATACTTGGTGTTTTTCTATTTCGTAAAAGAGCATTTTTCCTTATAAAAATAGAAAAAAATCAAAGTGCGTTTTTTTGAATTACTAAGGGTGCGGAACTATTTTTAGAAAGAAATACACGCTTTTTGTTGCAAAAAATAGATTTATAGTAGAATTTATAATAAAATTTCGTGCAACATTCCGCTTTTTTTAAAAAAGGCAATCTTTTATTAACAGTTTTATGCAGTAAAAGACATCTAAAAAGCAAATAAAATACTTTAATAAGTACTTTTTGCAAAAATTTTGTATACATTGTACTTAAACATTTAGTTTTTGAGCAAAAATTGTCTTGTGTATAATTAAAAAATTTTTAATCAGTTAATTTTATCGTTTATAAAATAATTAACACAAAAAAAAAGTATTTGCGAAAAAAATAAAATTAAAAAACAAATTGGTATAAGTTTTGATTTCCGTGTTTTTATACACTACACTTTAGGTCTTTATAATAGATAAAACAATCTTAAGATTTTTTTACCCTTCTGGACTTTTTTCGCTATTCATCTTTGAACATAATCGATAAGCGACTACAAGAATGACTTCAAATACGCTTTTTTGCATAATAACATTGTACGCTATTTTTTCGACAGGTCAATAAATAAAACATATGCTTATGTTAACCATTAAGTTTTAACAAACTATTTTTTAAAACGTTATTGTGTAAAAATAGTACATTTTCTTACAAAAAAAATACATTTTTATTTTAGTAAATTTATGAAGTGTACTTTCACTTTAAACGCAAAACCAATACATACGATATGGTAAAAACCAGGTTTTTTGCTAGAAAAAAATAAAAATAACATCTGGTGACAATTTACAAACTGACGAGCTCCTGAAATGAATTAGCGTATCCAAATGTCATATTTACGTTTTCGTGCGTTTAGCATGTTAGTCACCATGTTTTAGAAAATTTTTTAATTTACAAAAAAGACATATTCGGTATTATTTTCTGTGTTAAAAAAAATATTTTTTTAATAACATAAAAGTTTAAATCTTTTTACATACAAAAAAACAAATGAAGCGCCTCATAATTAAAGGGTGCATAAAACTTAGTATATTTTCTTGTTTAACGTCTATATTTTTTAAAACATATTTGGTAATATTTTTTTGTGATTTTTTTAAATAAAATAAAAAATCAGTTAATAATATTTTAAAACTTACTTCAGCATTTTTTTTTGTTTTATATTTTTACATTTAACAGTTTTTGTGTATTATCTAAGAGAAATGAAATTTTCAATTTTTTTAATTTCAAGAAACTCATATAATAAAAATTTTACACCTTATGAATATTAACGAACAAAAATTTATGCGATGCGCGATCCAGTCTCGCAGATAATTTCTTCTTGTGCAAGTTTTGCGTTTATTCTTGCAGTTATTTTTCGGGTTATTTATTTTATTTTAAAAAAAAAAAAATAACAATAAAATATGATTAAAAAAATTAAATGGATACAAAAAGTAAAAGCAAAAAGGAACCAAGCAACAAAACGGGGCGACAAGTTTTGTTCTTTTTTACGTTGTCTATATTTCTTTAATAAATATAAAGGATTTTTTTAGAGATAAAAATATATTTTAACACTTAAAATAAGGTATTAAAAACTATATACAAAAGATATATATGAAACAATTAGGAGTATTAACCAGCTTTTAATTTTGTTTTATGCAACTTTGGCGTGGTTTTCCTTTATAAATATATATTATTTTTTTACAGTTTAAATTTTTTTTTCTTATAACATAGTTCTACAAAAAAACGGTTAAATTCTGAAATAAAATTTAACCGGATAAGCATGTGTTTTTTATACGTCAGATTGGTTTTTACGACTTTAAAAAATAATTTAGTTATTTATTTACCAGGTAAAAAAAACTGTTTATAAATTTTAATCTAGAAAATTTTACACCAAAAATAAACAAAAAATCTGAACTAAACTTTACTTAGTGCATGTTCCTAACTTTTACTCCTTTTTAAAACTTCACAAACATATTTAAATACTTATTACGATTGTTATAAAAAATTTATGCCCTTAATTATAGTTAAGACATAATTTTGGCAAAATACTTATAGAAAAACTACAACATATCTGTCAATATTAAATTTATGTGTTTTTATATGTTTTTATATTTTAAGACCTAATTTTCGTTTTAAAAGATACTTTTGCTTTTAAAAAAGATTCTAAGGCATTCATATCGTTACAACATACTGATTTATTATATTTTATCATACACGGTCTTTATAAATTGTACATGTTGAGCGAATTTGCAAACTTGTTAATCTTATAAATGATTTATAAGTTTAAAAAATATTACAGTTGTAATTCAAGACTGAAATTTTATTTTTTTTGCACTTGATAATGCACCAAGAGCAAAAATATAAAATTTTCTATGCTTAATTTAATTAGTTCAGGTAAGTTATAGAACTTGTCTTTTTTTTATATATTAAATCATTGTTTAAGCCATCATATACCTAACTAAAACGAAAACCATTTTTTGTATATTATTTTTTGGTTCCAACGTGATTTTGTCTGGTTGTTGATTTGTTTGTCTGTGTAAATTTCCTCCGCTAAAGTGATTCGCAATATTGTAGCCCGTAAAGAACTTTTAAATTAAAAATAAAAAAAATGTTTTACGATAAATGCAAATATGACGATTTTTTTTTACATATAAACTTTTAAAGAAATTTATTTTTTTATTTGTTTACACAAAAAAAGATTAATAATTTTTAAAATTATAGTGATGATTTGATAAATCTGGCATTTAATAAAAAATAAGAAAAATCTTTACACTTTTTAATTTAAGACATTTTTAATTTAAAGTTGTGTCAACCATTGTATATTTTAAACAATTACTTTATTTTCAATTTTAACTTTAAAAATGTACGTGCCCTTTAAAGAAAAAAATACTCTTTATGTCATTCATTCTACATCAAAATATGCGCGAGCAATTTATATGTTTTTTACGATTTATGTTTTTTTTCCGAGGTGATTTTTTTTGCTTTTATTTATATTATTTTTTACATAGTAGAAAGTAATTTAATTCCTTAAATATTTCTTACCTTCAATTTTTTAGGACCAAACAATAACGACTTGTAAAGTTTTGTTTTGTACAGATTTTTACAATGGTACGTCAGTGGATACACTTACAGGCATATATATATTATTTATTTTATAATTAAAAATTTTTATGTCCTATAATATATTTTACTGCGCCAATGTACAAAGAATATGTGTTGTTAACAAATTCGGTGCAAAAAAACACAAAAAAAAATCTTTTTTTTTAATATATTGTATTTTAATAACAAAACTCTATAAAAAAATATGTTCATTTAATTTGTAAGATTGCAAACTATACTATGAAGCCTGTAAAATCGTTAATTTCGTATAATTTGTAGTTTTTTTGTATACATATCAAAATTCTTAGGTTTTTAGATTGTTTCAAAATTTTTTTTTATTATTATATATAGCGTATATATTATTTTTATCTCAACATTTTTGCGAATCATGTACAGCAACACATGTAGTAAAAAAGATAATATATCGTAAACACACTTTAAATCGGTACATATATTTTATTTTTTTTTGTTTTCGTTTTACACAAACATGTATATAATCATATTGGAAAAGTTATGTACTGAAATCTACAAAATGCCATCTTCTTACACATTTTTTTGGACAATTAGGTACGATTAATTCGCACGAAAAAATTTTAACAGAATTTATTTTAATAAAAAATAAAAACAAGACATAAAACACAAAAAAAAACAAGATTGATTTTCTCACATATAATAACATCAAAACTCCAATGCAAAATGTTTATATTTTTGTATAAAACAAAATTGTATATGTATGACTGCGTATTATACAATTGCAAATTGATTTTTTCTACCAGCACGTTTTTTTTACATAAATTACGGATAGAAAAGTACTTTTAGGTACGGATTTTTAATAAGAAAAATACACTATAATATTTTAAAAGATTAATGGCATATTTTTTTATATATATTTAATTGCTATCTATTGTTAATTAGAACTGTTTTGGGTATGAAATTACACATCTGTATTACTTTCAAAAAAAGTATTTGTACTGTTAGCATTTTGCTGTTGTTTAAACCCATTATAATAATTACGTGTTTTGTTTGCATACTATGGGGATAAATTTTGTTTAATTCTACAAAAACAGTAAAAAGTGTTTAATATTGCAAAAAAATATTATATTTGTATATTTGCGTTCAAAATGCAGAATTTATTGTGTATATTTTTTCCTGGTATATTTTTATATGTTTTAAAACAAGGTTTTACTGTCTGTGGCTCTATAATTGTGTGATATTGTGTTTTTTGCCGCCCGCTTTATATTAAACACAACCCTTAATGACTTTCGAATTTTTTATAAGATCTATATAATATATTATGGGCGGACAAATAGAGTATAATAAGATAACTATGTTTGCAATTAATAATTATACAACCTTGGCTGACTTTAATGATACAGGAAAGGTTTATATATTAATGATAAGCAGCAAAAGTACATTAAAAAAACTTACCAGAAAAAAAAACCTACCTACCTAAAAGAAAGAAGTGTAATGAATAAATATATAAACATAAGCTCTAAACGAAATCAAAATACTTTACCCTGTTAAAAACCATCTTTTTTTTGTATGCCACTAAACTAAAACATTACAAACATTTAAAAAATACGCCAATGATTTTCTCGTTGTTCATAATGTTTGTTTGGTATACAAGAAAAGTTATATCTTGTTTATATTTGTATTAATTTTTTGAAAACTTAAAATAATTTTTAGCGAATAGTAAAAACGAAATTTTTAAAATGCTGGGTGTCTTGTAACTATTCTTTTTTCTTGTTAGATTTTTTTTCTCGGAAAATTTACATTATAATAAAAATATTAAAATTAATAAGAAAACTTTAAAATTTTATTTATATTTTTTTACCAGTTTTTAAATATCGCCCAAAAATGAATAATTAGTATAAAAATAAAAAAAAAGTTTGGAAGTGTGTAAAAAAATACATGCAATTTGTGTTATTGAAAAACTACTTTGTGAACTTATTAGAGTTGGTAACCTCTAAAACTCTTGCCCGTGTAAAAAGTGGTAGCGGTAAAGTAGAGAAATTTTAGGATGGCAAAAGCAATTATAAAACATGAAAGCCTCAGTAACGTGTTTTAAACTATTATAAATATAAAATATTTTTTAAATTATACTTTTCGATAACTAACAAAAAAAGAGAAAATTTAACTAATCAATAAAAAAAAACATTTTAAATTAGCATATTTAATATAAATACTGATTTAAAGGTACATTTAGGACTAAGGTTTATTCCAAAAATATACCATGGTATTTTTTATACTTCTAAATATAAAAAAAAAACCCATGGTAGAAATCCAACCATAGTATTTTCTCCGATGATTTCTTTGTGCTGTTTTACCATAGTAAAAATTTTAAAATGGTACATTTTTTGTCCCATGATGCGCCATCATAGGGGGTCTTTTTACCATAGTAGTGTCTTACCCCTATTTGAGTAGTTCAAATTATAAGTGGAAAGGTTTGTAGCAAAAAAAATGTGGGTACAGACATAGTTCAGAATGAACAGATAGATTCATCCATGCAGGGGGAAAAACAGAAACTTAACAACTTGTTTAACAAAACAGCTACATAACTTGGTGAGAATCTATCCGGTATAAAAAATTAAAACTAAGTAGTATTTTTCTACGAGGTAAAAGAAATATTATATGGAAGCATGGCTGCGTAGGATTAGGAGCACTAACTTGAAAGTTCTACATCCCATTAAAAAAATATTTTTCAGCGTAGTCATATGTTTGCCCCCCTGTATAGTATATTAAATTTCTACCCCTGCTACAAGCAGTATTATAAAACATATATATTAAGTGATAATAAAATCAAAAGCAATTTGGCGAGTGAAAAAGGAGATAAAAGTATATCGTGAAAAACAAGAATGCAGGTGCAGAAAACAAAAATAAAAAAAATGTGTAACAAAGATGTATGAAATGGTGCATGAAATGGTGCATGAAATGCACAGGAAAACAAAGTTAAATGAACTTATTATGATTAAATGACAAGAGTACTAAATGCAAAAACAGAATCGAATGATGTGCAAGCCGGCATAAATAAAAGAGTTGAATAAGCTGAAAATAAACATAAAACGGTTAGAGAAGATACAAAGAAAATGCATGCGGTTTTAAGATCTTTTAAAATGACATACAAACAAGTAGAACAATAGGATCCTTGTATAAACTACGGCACTGACTATTTTTCTCGTTGTAAATGTTTTTTTTTTGTCTAAAATATCATATTTCGAATAAGTATCGTTATTATCAGTAAAGTGTTTGTCATTTTATGTGGAAATACCCATATTCTTAAAATTTTTTATAAGATTGTGCATCATTTACGTTAAAAAGTATGAGGTTACAAAGTTTGACTTCCAGTTTTTTGCGGACTCCCAAAACTATCTATATATTTTTTACATATCATCATGCAGCCATTTCTACGGTATGCGCTGGCATCAAAATTTGTTGTCTATCTTGCATGTCTACCGTTATATTCTTTATAAATAGTTATTTAGGATTAACAAAGCTAGATAGGCTGAATCCACGATAATAAAATACGACGTTGTAATACGGTTTGCTTTTTACGAGCATAGATCCCTTTTTCTAAATAAAGCATCGTAAAACAAAACGACGAGATTCTAAAAACATTTCGGAATTTTTGTTTATCTGTCACAAAAAACGCCCACACTAAAAAATGCCAGCCAAAACAATTTAAGTATCGTTCTGGGCTGTAATGCGCATAGACTGGAACATGAATTGTATCTCTGCAAGTATGGTCACGTCAAGTCCATTTTTACGTAGAAATTCGTTTTTTATGTTTTCAAACTCTTTACTAAATAGTTGTTTAATAACACTTGGCATATGGTTTTGCCAAAAAAAGGCTACCACGCGGTAGATAATATAAAAAACAGTCGTTAGCTAGCTCAAATTTATCATCAGTGCGTTACAAAAAGTAATTGGTACATTTATATAATAAATTGAAAACAAATATCTTTTTTAAAAATGATTCTTCTTTTCTGTTGAATAAGGGGTATGTTGAAAATATAAATATTTCTATGTAATCTAAACAACCCTTCGTTATCAAAAAAAAAAATCCTTATAATTTAAATCCGTCTATTTCAGGTACGATTCGCCACTATTTTCTCGTTCTTCTTATTTGTCTTGATTGACATAAAAATGTCACTAAAATCATGAATGAATGTACGGCTATATCGACAAGAATGCTTCTACTGTTGCAGAGTAGTATTGCGTCAATAATAGTATATCTTGTATCGGTGTATGTTTCGCGTGCTATGGGGTAAAAAATGTTCCAAAAATCTCCGAATGGTAAAAAGTATCATATTATAAATGTGCAACTACCCTAAACATTTTCTTAGTACAAAATATAACAATTTAATTACTAGGAATTATTATTAATTTTTATAAATATATATTTTTACATTTTTTTTGTTTTTTTTTTTTGCCCGAAGCTGTTGGGGTACTTGGCTCTTATATGGGGTTCGTAAACGTAGAAATACCAGATAAAAAACAAAAATATATCATTTTTTCACATAATAAATTTATACAAAAAATTTATATACGAAACGGAATTTTTTTTATATCTGAAGTGCTTTTGAAATTCTTTTTTATACAAGTAAACTGCCATAAATTTGACTTTATAATAAAAATTCAGTGGGTTATACCCCTTTATATGTAAAAAAATCCTAAATATAAATGTAAGGTATAAATATACATTTTTGCATTCTTTCTTACGTACTATATATTTTTTCTTGTTGTATAAATATACGTTTAAATCGGTTTCATTGCAATATAATTGTTTTTTTTTCCAATAACGAGTTTTCCTTTGTATTTGTCCCGCCCCTCTTAACGAGATTGGGAAAAACGCGCCTGTAGTCAAGATGAGGACCAGCCCAAAAAAGTTACCTGATACAATGAATATCTCATTTCCATGCTGTTATCGCGCAATGCTAACAGCAAGATCGGTTTTTTAGGTTGGATCAGAAAATGCTGGGATCAATTTCCAGCGAAACGTATACAATAGAATTTACAAAGGCATAAAATGTAAAATGAATACAAATTTGTGTGCGGCTTATATCACAAATTCCGACGGAAAAAATTATATCAATACGTATTTTACAAAACTTTTAGAAAAATATTGCATAAATCGTTTATAATAACAGTAAATGCATATTTATCGTATTTAAAATTTAATTTGTAATTAATAATTAATATAAAAATTTTTTGTATATAAAGATGATATATTTTGTTTTTTGCAATTATAATGTAGAACTAAATGTGATTATAATGCGGGACCCAATTTATTTGTGCAGATCACATGCCAATTAAGGCGGTTTAGACTTATATCAGAGTGTAAATGTCTTTACAGCAAAAAAGTGTTTCTAGCTGTGCAACGCAAAAATTAACAATAAAAACTTATAGAAGTACGCGTAACAAAAAACTGCGGCTTTACCGCAAATCATTACTCTAGGCACGAATACATAATTAAAAAAGTAATGATTTTATTAAGGGGGTCATTTTTAATAATGAAAGCTTTTTTTTGTATACAAAATATGTTTAACTTATATGAACGTCATACCTTTCTCTTTGCTTATTCTAAACAAATTATTCCAAAATGCACTAATAAAACTGTACTTTCTAATATGCTAATAAAACTTGTATAACGCGCTTGACGGTTTTTTTCTTGCCTCTAAGACAGGGGTGGCCATACATTTTATTTGGTGCCAAGATTAAAAATTAAATATTTTTCTACTCCTTATTTTCTAATGATTAATTTATTGTTGGTGGAATGTTATCTTGTAATAAATGTTTTATCTGCATAAAAAAGGTGCCTTATTTGCCTCTAAAAATTCTTGTGTTTTAGATGTGCATTTTTCCTTGATTAATAGTCTACTTGGTATTAAATTATATTTGGTTCTTTTAAAGATGCCTTATCCAAGTCAAAATAGAGTGCAGCACGACAAAAAATACAAAGAAAAAGTGAAAATGAAATGAGTGTCAGTATAATTATACGTGAAAACAAGGATGGGAAAAGGAAGAAGAATTAGGTTAAAATTTTATGAAGTTTGACAGATCCTCCCTTTTACGCGATATCAAAGTTTTAAATAAGAAATACGCAATAGTTTGGCGCTTCTTTACTCTTAGGTGGGACGTCTGATTTAAGGAAACCTAGTCTAAGGCAGGGAAATATAAAAAACAATAAATAGATTTAAAACGATACCCAAAAGATTATCTTTGCATTATTTAATAGATGTACTTTTTTTATCATTGATTTAAAAACTTATTATGTGAAAATTACGTCATTAGGATATTTAAATTATACTAATCAATACGTAAATGAATTAAATCGGCGTTAAACTATGATATCTGATTTATCTTATTGTTTTTATTTGATAACAGTCCATATTTTTTATCTCTCAAATTTTCCTGCCCCAGACTAGGCCTTAAATCAGGCGCCCCTTGTAGTAAAGAAGCGCCAGAAGTTCTTTCAATATTAGTTTCTAGATAAAAAGTTAGATTACCAGATGCATGTGGTCAGAATTAGTTAAATTTTGTGTCCATAAAACTTCTAGTGGTTTATTATTTGTATCTCGTTACACGGACTTGCAAATTTCATTGTAATTTGGATGGACGGGAGTTTTGGATTAAAAGAGTTGACAGAAAAAAAACAAGTTGGTCCGGGTTCAAGGGATCCTATGTATCAATAAAGTCACCAGATCCTTTATTTTTTTCGTAAATTGTTTTTTTTCTCCATTTTAGGGGTCAATTAAATAAAGTGGCCAAGTATAAATTTTTTCGCCCTGAAATAATAGTAAAAATCTGGCGCGACCAAATTCAAAATATATCGGGCCTGCGCCAAGGAAAATGAGCCCAGCCAATGACTTGGTTACCACTGCTCTAAGAGTGTATAGAAGTTAGATTTAGTTAAAAAAATAAATGAAATTTCTTATAATATACATACATAGTTTTGTATTTTGACGCGTTGCTTTTAACGTCAAGATTTAACCTTAAAGGCGACGAATTTAAATTAAAGTTTTTTTTTTTTTCGATATTCTATTAATTGCGTAAAAATTACATGCTTAGTTTAATAACTAAAATTGTTTTAATTTTTATTTTGTAGCTTCAAGAGATTTGTTGTAGTTAAATAGATCTAAATTATGATCTTTTTTTTATTTTTTCATATTATTAGTCTGTAAATATGTACAAATACGTTTTCTTACGACATTACTGCACTTTAAAGTGTTACACGAATAGAAATATGCCATTGTAGGTCACGGGCGTAGACAGCACTATGAGTTAGGTGTTTAACTACATTGTTCATTTTCAATCTATATTTTCTTCTTGATTTTTCTGTTTTAACGCGTTCTTATCTATCTTCAAATGCTTTTTGTCACATGCATAATTTTTATCAAAAACAACTAGAATTTATTTTGATATAAAACATGCTAACATCAACTATTATATATATTTCTGCATTTCATAAAAAAATAAATCAATCATTATTTGTTTTTTTGTAGGTTCTATGTCGTTATAAATGCACGCATTTAACTTTTTATTTTAGCTTTTCTAGAGATCTAAGTTTAAGGGCAGATAACTGCTTATTTTGTATTATTAATATATTAACAATAACATCAAACTAGAAAATCCCATAGTTAGTAAAAAAATACATGATACTAAAATTTTTTTCTTAATGATTTCACGAAAAAAATGTTTGAATTATTTTGGGTATAGTTTTTATACTATAGTTTATAAATAATTGCCCTAAAATAGAAACCATTGTATATTTAAAGCGAATAATAAGGTATCATAGGTACAAGATAAGTTATACCAGTATGCAAGCAATACCATGCTAGATTTCTGTCAGGTC
>JAQFYM010005224.1:0-13702 GCA_034694785.1 Agrenia bidenticulata
TTAGTTATAAAGACAAGCAAAAAAAACCTGTATTTTTTTTGCTCATGTAATTTCTTTGAAATTACGCCATAAGGCTTCATAAAAAATACCTAATAATAGATTAAAAGAAAATAACGGTTCTTTGACTATGTTACAAAAAAAAAAGAATTGATAACATAGTTTTTGCTTATTACGATAGTGTAGCTCTTAGTTACATCACACTTTTTTAATACGTGTATTTTTTATTATTACTTAGGGCGTGTTTTTTTATTGCATATGCAAAATTCTTGTGCATACGCAAAAAATTTCTTTTTGCATATTTATGCGCACCGATTTTTCGAACATCAACGATTCAGATCAAAGAAGCATCACGTATTGCGCATACGCAGTAAAAAAAGTGTCTCGGCGGAAAAAAAATTTATAACATCACCTGCAATGCGCATTGACAATCGAATAGTAATACGGCCCAAAAACTGACCATACGCAAAAAATAATTGCGTCGCTAATTTTTTAGTCATTATCTAAAGTTGCAATAGGCTCTGTTCAGGGGCGTAACCAGGATTGTTTTTTATTAGGGCAAAAAAAAAATCAGCTAAGGCAATGAATAAATATTTTTTTATTTTTATAAAAAAATTCTAAGAAAAAAAAAAAAAAAACACAAATCTTTGCCAAATATTATTTTCGGAGGTATATACGCCCCAAAAAAGGGACGACCTTGCTTCAGGGAATGATTTTTTGGGGGGGGGGATTTGCCCTCCTATTGGTTACGCCACTGGCTATGTTTGTACAGGTGATTTTACACGGAGTTCAATAATGTTCGCACATTTTAAAAACAGCTACCATACTATATTAGCATGTTACTTTACTGTAAGTTTTGCTTATATGTACAACAATATACTCGCCTATATTTTACCTATAAGGATGCATAGTTGTAATTATTTTATAAATGTATTTACACTATACTTAATAAAACAAAACTGTTTTATATCTTTAAATGGTACAATTTTTTTTTTCTGTTTCATATGAATATAACCATAAAAAAAAAGAAATTATAAGAACTTTCGTGTCATTGTTTTCGTTTTATTCAGGACTGTTTGCGAAAATATATTTCTATTAATAAAAATGACGATCGATTTGTGCGTGCGAACGCAACCGTACAGACGTAAAACGTAGCAAAAAAAAAGTAAAGTTTATAGAACAGATTTTAATTTTTTTACACACATTATTCAATTAAAAAACTAATGATCTTTTGTAAAAAAAATATTATTTAACATTTTAAACAATTCTTTTGCAGTATAAATAATTCGAATTCTGAAATTTGCTATTTTTTGCAACTAAAATGGCTTTATATATTGTTTTTTTGTATAAGTAAACGCTTTTTTGTGTTTAAAAAACGTGTAAAATTTATTTCTTGCCATACAAAAAAAAAACAAAAAATATTTTTTTTAAAAGGAATTATTCTACTTAGAAAGTGTATTTTATTTATACAAAAAAAAACAACACCTAATATATTCTTTAGGTCTTTAGTAAAAACTTTATTTCACCTGTAATCGATGTTTAATCTGTATAAAATTGTTACTGAAAACAGTTTTAAAAATATGTTAATATGAAAAAAACAAAAGCCTTAAAATAAGCTTGTACAACGCAGGGATGCAACATATATATTTTATTGTAATTAAACAACTTTTCTTTGCCTGCCTAATAATTTTTGCTGTTTTTTGTTAGTAAATTCTCAATCATGTAAATTTAAATTTTCTGTGCATTTTTTCTTTTTACATTGCTTTTACATAGCGTTTGTTTTTTTTTTGTTTCTTTTTTCTTGGTTTAATAACGATTTATTAACATTTTTAAAAAGTAGTTTCTATTTCAAAAACGCAAAAATACAAAAAAATGTATCAAAATATAAATTAATCCGCGTTTGAACATTATACTGTCTACTTTTTGTAATATGCTTACATCAGTGACGTATCCAGCCGGTAAAGGGGTTTAAACTCCCCCTTTGTAAAATCAAGTTTGCCTTATTTAAGGGAAAAAGATTTTATGATAAAAGCTTAAAAAAACAAAAAATGTAGTAAATGTGATGGCCATGGAAGTATATAACTGAATTTTCATAAGGGTTCAATTTCTTAGAATACAAATAAAAAATTTTTTGCCCAAATAAAGATTTCTCTATATATGAATGTCAGGACTCGCGCATTAAACAAAAAGGCTGATGTTATATACCATCTAAATTGTACATAAAACTTGTAGCTTTTAAAATTCTTAAACCTAAAATTTGGACAAGTGTTTTTTATAGCTAATAGTTGCAGTTTTAACTAGTCCTGATGCATTACAAATGCATAAGAATGTCTAATAGCATCTTCCTATACGTAAATGACCAATTTTCGGTTTCTGTATTAGATAATACTTTTTTTTTTTGATATTTATCTACAAAAAATAAATATTTTAAGTAACATTGCTATCAGTGTATGAGACAAAATATAAATGTAAACGGTACATTTTATATGCAGTTTGCATTGATAAAGAATCTTTGAACATGTTAAAGAAATATTAGATGCGTACAACAAATAAAAATTAATATATTTAGTTGCAGTATTAAAAATAGCAAGCAAAAAATACATATTTAAACGCACATTCACGACGATTACGTATTTTTTTATGTCCATACTATAGCATTATTTAGTCAAAAGACAAACAAAAGACAAACAAAAGACAAAAACAGGATTTTATAGAAAATACACTATAGTATAAAATTTCGAAGCTGCCACTTTGCGATTATTACCCAGAGATTGCAAATTTACTTTTTTGTGTGATAAAAAACTGTAAACTGCAAAAAAGTATAAATGACAGCAGGTATTAAGTTTTTTCGTATTAAAACATGTTTAAATAAGCAGTCATAAAGATTAATATTTACAGTGAAAACTATATCAGATCTTGTTTACTTCTACTAATTTAAAACAAAAAGCGTAAGCAAATCACATATCACAGCACAAAAGGTTTTAGTTTTTTAGGATTTAGTCGACCATTTAAAATTTAATTAGCCATTATCCGGTTCTTTTTAATGCTTTTTACACGTATAGCAAAAAATGTTTCAACTAGATACTAGGCAAATCTTTGCAAGATTAGCACCCACATAATATTTTACGTACCGAATTGTTATATAAAAACCGGTCAATTAAATTCGGTGGTTTTAATATTACAATTTGGTGTGTCAATTTTTTCCGTTGACCAGTTTGTCTCTTAGAAAAAGGTAAATACTACAACTATATAAACTAATTCCAGGTTTTTTAGTATTTTTGTATTCCTTAATTTCAAATAATAAGCTTGTATTTAAAAGTATTAAGTCACAGTCAAGAATATTGGATTAACTTAATAATATGATATACTAAGTGCCTGTGTCATATAAAGTAAATATTGGTGTACATGTTACATCCTTTTTCATTCCCCATTATTTATCATAACTTTCCTCTGGAATATATGTGCTACAACAAAACAACAAAGAAAAGTAATGAAAAAAACATATAACATGCGTATAGATTATTGTGTTGGTATATAAATATTTTTATTTTATTGTTTGGGATATTAATCTGCCTAGTTTTATTACACAAAGGTAAGCATATATATGTCTTATAAAACTGTTTTCAATTGAAATGTACAGTATCATTATAATTCGTGCAACATGGACGTCGTTTTGCATTTTTGTTGACTATTTAAATACCTGTTAGATATTCTATACTGTAAAAGTGACAAAAGAATACGAAAAAGAACTTTTAACTACAATAAATTTGTTTTTTTTTGCATTAAATTCCTATCTTATGCATGAAGGTGATTTATACGGAAGTTTTTGCAATCAACAAGTGCATATGTTTACATATTTGTTTGTTATAAGATTTTCAATTAATTTATTGCCTTGTTGATTGGTTAATAAAGTACCATAAAACCAGAAAGTTTTTATGTTTTGAAACTCAATATCTTTTTTTTCTTTTTCCGTTAGATGTTGGTTTATAAATAAATCTTTTTTTTTTTTTGTTTGAGTCCTTTAATAACCATATTTTTTTCCCCACCCTTTTTGTTGAATTTTCAAACAGCCATATTTTTATCCCCCTTTTATTTCTTTTACGATTTATTTTTTTTTTAATTTTTTTTTTGTTAGTTTTGTAAAGAACCATAATTTTCAGACCCTTTTTTTGTTGGTTCTTTAGAGGACCATACTTTTTATAACTCCATTTTTTGGTGTTCTCTATAGAACCAAAAAATTTTGTTTCCCTTAATTTTTGGTTCTAACAAGAACCTTTTATCGAATATTTTCATATTTAGTTAGTTCTGAAAAAAACACACAAACTGTGACGGTTAAAAGCGGGTTGAAATTATAATCTGTAAAAAAAACAACAAATAACGTTTCCGCTGTATATAACAACGTTAATGCAGCTACAGCAGCAAGACGCTTCACAAAAGTACCGTTACAATAGTTTGCTAACGAAATTCTTGCTATTTTGTTCTATTTTGCGGGTTTATAACACACATTTTATATGTTTCCTAGAGTACGCACTTACACAATTTTTGTAAAAAAAATTATACCCTTTGGCAATGTTTCACAATTTCGTAAAGTTTGTGATTTGATATACCTAATAATTGCAATTTAAAAAACTAACAATTTATAAATTAGTAGTATCCACGTTTTCTTCTAGGTTATTGCGGCACTATGTTGATTCGGATAAAGAGGTTTAGGTCTGCAGGTGCGAAAAAAAACTATGCAAATAGTTTGCAGAGGTATTGATGCATTTTTTTATATTCTTATAAAAAGTATTTCATTAAACGTCCTTTTGTTGGAATCAGAGACATCAAATGCCGGTAATATAAGATGGAAAATATTACTATTACCCTTTTTAAAAATATTACAAAGCTTAACTGAATAAAAAAATTTATAAAAAAAAAGCTTTGTAAAAAATGAGTTTACTTTCAGATTATTTTTTCTAAGCTCTCCTTTAAAAACACAACACTGTTCCACCTGCAAAAGGCGTATTATCAGCACGCCACTATTGTTTTTAAAAATTTTATTATTTTTTTTATAAGAATACATGCTTTTTAGGGACGACCTCATACTTGCTTTTTGTAGTTAATAAAAAAGAAAAATTTTAGATGTGATATTTTTATGGTATCTCATATGTCTGTGTCTTGTTTTCTTGTATTTTTATTAAGATATAAGTTTTTTGCGTACGGATTTTGTATATTGTCAATCATGTTTACTGGCTGTTCTGTGTGTGTATTAGTACATTTTTTTTTAACAGCTTAACAGAAACTGCTATTAAACAAGGTCTATATCCATATACGTGTTTTGTGGGTTGCAGTTCTTTATAAGATATATCATCGATCGTCATTGAGAATAAACGCCTCAGTTTATTGAGAATGTATATCGAAATGTATATCTGTCAAAAATACAAAGAAGTGCAGCGGAAATGACTATCTATCAGTGTCTCCTGTGAATTTTTTGTATAGTTTGTAGTCTCTATTTATTTTTTTTTTTTTTGCAAAAAGGATCCTACGTATTTTGTGTAATCAACTATTTTGCATAAATATGGCCTTTTTAGTGCAATTGCAGTTGTTCTTTTTGTAAGTTGCATCATCCTGTTACTAGTAACAAGCATTATTAACGTTAAGCATACCTAGCCTATGTAAAATATGATCACATCAAAAAAACGAGTGATGCGCAAAATAAGATTTTTTGATGTAGTAATTTTCAAATAACTTCTTTTTGTGCCTAAGTAAGACCAAAAACGGTAAATATTGATTTGTAAATTGTAATTTCTTGTAAGATAAATTATATAGTTAAGCAGCCGAGCTGTATATGATTACAACAACGATGTCTAGTACCTGTAGTTAAGGGCGCTTTGCATGGGTCAGGGGGGTAGGAAAAAAACGCCCTTTCATGCAAAAAAGTAAAGCTTTTATTGCAGGGGGGTTTTTTTTTTTGCAACGATTTTTGTAAAAAGTCTAATATTAAAAATTGTTACACTTAGATTTTTAAAAATACATTATTAGGATTTTTGCAAAAACTCGTGTATTTGTTTTTATTTTGTATAAAAAAAGTTGACTAGCCCTGTTCACAAAAAATTATTGGCTACGCTACAGACCGTAGTATTGTTGCTACCATGCCACACCATTAAAAATATTATATTCTATGCAAAAACTTTGGAGTGAATTTATGTCTATTAAATACCAAATGGTTGTACACTTTATGCTGATGAACGGCTTTTTGTATATACTGATTGCCGTTTAAAGCACCATTGTTTTTTTATTTATGTTTTTTTACATAAAACCCTTTTGAAAAATTGTAAAACCTTAAGACACTTATAAACTAAACTGTATTCTGATATTTTGACGTATGCATTGGCTTTTTTCAGGCGTAAAATAGTGTTTGATTTGCAAAAAAACATTTTGTGTTGTTTTACAAAAAAAATTAATATAAGAAGAAAAACATATACTTTTCTGCAAAAACGTACGACGGAGTGCATCGTATAGTCCGTCTTTTACTTGTAAATGTCTGTAAATTCTGAGGAGGCATTTTACGCTTACAATCTGTTGAAAACTGGCTTTACTCGGGATCGAATTTGTTAAGGTCACATGTACTCAATATAATGATGCTTGTAAAAGGCTATATTACAAAAAAAAGCAAACAAGTCACACCATAGTTAAAAAATTTCAACAAAAATATGAAAAAAAATCTTCTTCTTCTTTCTCTTTCAATTTAAAATTAAAAATTTATTAATTTTGCTGATAAGTTTAAAGAATTTACTTTAACGTACATCTTCAAAAAACTTCCTCCCCTTGTAGCAAAATTCTAGATATGCCACTTGCTCAATTTTTACATTTTTTTGTAGCAAAGATAAACAAATGTCTATAACATAACTTTACTTGTTTTAATTTGCATTTTTTCGACGCATCTAGTAAAAAAATACATACTTTTACTACACTAAAAAAACAGCAAGATGCGTTTTTTTTTTACATAATTTTTGTTTTACTTTTTTTAAATGCAATAAACTTCGTTTTTTTCGTTTTTTGCGTAGATTACAAAGTGATTACTTCAAAAAATTAAAATATACTAGAAAGCGGGCACCTGTGTTTAATTTTTTTGCTAATAATTATTTTAAATTGTATTTTTTTACAAAAAAATTACATACTGCTAAAATACATTATAAATTAAAAAATGTTAGCAAAAAAAACACATAAACTAAAATTTGACTATTACATCATTGACCAATCATACAAGGAATACTTTTAAGCTTGATAATTGTTTAATTGTTATTGTTAACATTTTGCGCGACTCTTAGGAAATACAACTATTGGCGTTGTAATACCTTTAATACATAATAAAAGATAATACTATCTTTTAACATTAGTGTTCATTGCGTTCCAATCTATTATGATTTTTAATCACAATTTACAGATTAAATATTTTTGAAAAGAGAGGCCAATGAACCATCTTAATTTTTAAAAAAAATATCTGAAGGGAAAGAGAGTCATGGTCTCTTTTTACTTGTAGTTTTGTGCCGTACTGTTTGCATTTACCATAAGTAATATTATTTTTTTTTTTTTTTACTAAATAACCTAACAACATTTTTGGAAACAGTGTTTTTAGTGAAAAATCGCATTAATCTTAAAAAAATCTTTTTTTATATTTTTGCCATGTTTTGTAAAAAAATAGCTAGAAAGCGAAATTCAATTCATTTTTTTTGTTAAATTTTTCGAAATTAATTTGCCGAAAAAAATAATCTAAATGCACGTTTTTATTCGTTGTAAAATTATTTGCTGTTAAAATATACGCAAATCCATAAATAAACAAGGATATAAAAAAGATACGATTAATAATATGCCAATTGCTTCAGGAATTTTTGAGCCAGGAAATGTTCAGTGGTTTTAAAAAATAGCCTAAAAACCAAATTTTTTGCGGTTTAAACCTTTTATTTTTTTTATATTCTTAAAATCTAAAAAATCTCTGCACAAAAAAATCTCTGCTCGAGAAATCTCTACACAAAAAAAGACCCCTTCTTAAATGTAGGCGAGGAAAATATTTTGAAAAAGGTGGAACACTTCGCTAAAGTTCTTTCAGTACGCGCTTTACTAGGCATTGACTCGGCTTTTTTCATTTTGTCGCATTTTTTGCCCAATTATGAAAAATTTTATTTTTTGCTCGTAAAAATTTTTTAAATGCCTGATTTTTACTAGTTGTCGTAAGCTGCACAGTAAAAAAGTTGTTTGGCGTTATTTTGTCTGTTTTACATATTTTCAGTTATAAGGGTTATTTGTTTTACTGTAACATAATTAAAACAAAAAACAAGTACGAAAATATTTTCTTTTTATTCTAGTATTTAGTGTTATAAAATGTAACTCACGGCTAATTGCTTTTGTAATCTTAATAACCAACGCATTTTTTTCCTTTGATAAAATTTTACAGAAGAATAAAAATTATACGAAAACTGAAATTTTCTAACACCGAACGCAGGTTGTTAAGGGACATGCTAATCAAGTGATTATTGTTGATAAGTTATCATTAACCTTTTTACTATTCTATTGTAATGGATTTTTATGAAAATAGTGTATCATTAGACAAGGATTTAAGTAAAAAAAACTTGCTTTGCATACAAATTATACATTTCAGCTTACATACAGATTGTTTTTTTTGCATTCATTTATAATCATGTATTATAAGGATACCTTTAAAAATGCTAATTGGGTCTTTTAGTCGTTTTTTTGTCATTTTGCGTAATAATAGGCTGAATAAAAGTTTATACATTTATTGGAATAGCGTTTATGTGTATTTTTAGCAAAAAATTACAAAATTTTTCTGTGCTATAAATCTTTGAACTTTTAAACTTGAAGTGCATATGAAAAAAAATATCGACCTTTTTTGGCAACAAATACACACGCCAAAATAACTGCAAATTATAACTTGATTTGATTTACTTTTTAAAAAGGTCTACGATTCAAAAAATATGTGATATCTTTGTCACGGTTCTAGTAGCAAAAGTCACTGTTGCTATGATGCACGTTACACAGTTTACATACCATTTTTGCGTTTTTTTTTTTTGTTTTTTTGCGTCAAACACACATGTTCTAGTAGTATAAAAAAGCGGTAAACGCTTTTTTTTACTGTTTTTACGACAGAAACTACGTGACATATAGTTTTTATATACATAAAGGTGAGTGTACTATATTTACAATAATACTCTAATAGTAAAGTCTAGATTAAACAATACTGTATAACGTTGTAACTGTAAATTTATTCGTATAGAACTGTGTAGAAATTTTAATTTTTTAAATGTTTTATGTCTTATAAAATGTTTTTGGTTGATAAAAATGTTTTTGGTTGATAAAAATGTTTTTGGTTTATAAAAATGTTTTTTTATGATTAGCCAAAAAAATATAAGGAGATGTCAATTAATTACATTTTTTATGTCTTTTAGCATCGTACATATAGTTTTTGCGCGTAACAGTTTTTTGTTCTTTAGATTTTGTGTATGTTTTATATATATAATTTTGATTAATGCTTTAATGTGTTTTCAAATTTCAGTAAATTTTTTATATAATTTTTGTAGAATATTTTGTAAATCGTCACTTTCACCGAAGTAAAAGATGTTGGCTTTTGGTCAATTTATTGTTTTAATAAAACTAAAACACGATTTCAATTGTTTTCTATTATATTTGAAACCCTTTAGATTTGCCCCTTAAATAAGAAAAATTAATAAAAAAGTAGACGTAAAAAATCTTAACGCCAAAAATACTAACAATTATTTAACATATAACAAAAAAATACATTTAAAATTTTTAATATACTGGAAATACAGTTTTCAGTTGTTAAATATGTAGACTAAAACTTTAAAAACCTTTTTTTGTTACTTTAATTTAAAGACGCAAATTTCTCTTACTTGATAACTCTATATTCACAGAAAGGTGTAGTAGTTTCAAAACATTTTTTATTTCTATTCATTTGTGAAAAATATTTTTACGATTAAATTTTGCATAACCGGCACTGCGTTATAAGTAATTTTTTGCAAAAAAAGTATTTTTTATACCCTTTTTAAAACATAGAGGAAGTGCAGCCATCCCCTTGTAATCTTGTATTTTTGTTACACGCTCTGTTTTTGTACAATACTAAAATGCGTTAAATATACTGCCAAACTAGTTTTATCTTGTGGGCCGCGTCTAGATAATATTCATATTATTTCTGAATTTCTGTCACTTATTTTTTTGCACAAGTGCGTAAAAAATATACAAATAGAAAATATTACATCGGTATACCATTTTGCTGCAGTTTATACATTCTCTCGGTATTTTTTTATACTTTCTTAATTATTAGGTTTGCTAAATATACACATCGTCATGACGTTACCAAAGCTGTTTGAATATCAACTTTCACGGGTGGCTTCTTTTTGCGATTGTTAATTTTTTTTTCATGCTTTTTAGCGCCTCTAAAAAAATATTTAGCCTGCATAAATAGCCTTTGTATTGCGTATATTGCCAAAATTTGTTTTTCGGGTTTTTTTGTACTATAAAAAAAATAAAAAAAACAACACTTTTTACACTTTTTACACTTTCTTTTGTTTTTAACATTTTAAAGTGATATGGATACGAAAAATTTTTTTATAAATTTTGAAAAAAACAATAATATAATAAAGGATTAAACAAGAAAATATTTTATTGGAAATTATTCTGTTAAAAATAATATATTAGGTAAATTATTGTTAAAATTCATTGTCTTATGCAAGGGAACGTCACTGGTGCTCCAAAGGTGCATTTTGTCGATTTTGGAGCCACTTAGAAACCCATGGTGCACCATTTTAAGGAAGAAGAAATTTTAAATGCTGAAACCAACATTAAATCTATTTTAATAAAGCAGATATAGAAAGAGTCGCATATAAAATTGATTGAAGATAAATGTAGACAATATAATAAAGATTTTATAAAAATTGGACTTTAATACATTATGAAAGACGGAATTCCTCGCCCAGTATGTATTTTGTGTTTCAAAGTATTATCTAACACATCTATGCCTTGCAATAAATTACAAAGACACTGGGATCGTCAGCACAAAGTACTAATCTTACGATATACCTAGGACTTTTTTGTGCAAAAATTGGCAAAATTTCACGAAAAATGCCGAGAAATAGAGTAAAAGACTTCCTTAGTACCCTTGAATGGGCCAGTAATATTATTGCAAAAAAACACTGGATTTAAACAAAAGAATATTGAAAAAATAATTGTGACAGGATCATCATACTCAACCGGAGAGTTTCAAACCGG
This sequence comes from Agrenia bidenticulata, assembly GCA_034694785.1. Lineage (NCBI taxonomy): Eukaryota > Metazoa > Arthropoda > Collembola > Entomobryomorpha > Isotomidae > Agrenia > Agrenia bidenticulata. The sequence goes on from JAQFYM010005224.1 coordinate 11,278, forward strand.
CCAATTTTACAATATATTATTTTATAATCATATGGTGAAAGCGAAGCTTTTAAAAATAAGTAAAATTCCTCCTTCTGCATCAACAGTTAGCCGCATCTGCAAATAAATGGCTTTTAGTATTAAAAACAACTAATAACTAGACATAAAAACTCTCCAATATTCTCTTTGCACCTAGATGAAAGTACTGACAATAATAATAAGTGTCAATTTATTTGTTTTCCAAGATATTTGGATAGGAATACAAAAAGAGAAGAATTTTTTATTTTTTAAAAAGTTCACGATGACTACTAAAGGAGTAGATATTTATGCAATTGTGCATCAGTATTTTATGGAAAATAAAGTTGTTCTTAGTAAATGTAATAGTTGTTGTACTGATGGAGCAAAATCCATGACGGGAATTAAAATTTGTCTGGCATCATTTTTACTTAATATAAACCCAGAAATTATTCACAATCATTGTTTGATCCATCAACAGGTTTTATCTGCCAACTGCTTATCAGAATATTTCAATAATGCCTGTGATAAACTCTACCAAATGAATAACTATATAAAGGCAAGCCCCCTAAGATCTCGCTCCTACGACGAAGTTTTAATAGAATTTCCTGAAGATAATGAAAACAGCTTTTTGTTCTATAAAAAAAAATAGGCGGCTATTTATAGGACACGTATTACAGCGTTGCTGTAATAAATGTCACTCGCTCTATCAATATTTTGTTTCAAGAAATAAAACTGAGTATTTGAATTTTTACGAAGCACCAGAATGGGATATAAAAATACTTTATGGCTGATACATATGAATTATTCAATAAATTTAATATTTCCTTACAAGAAATAAATCGAAATCGAAATTATATTTGCAATCAGTTTAAGAGATTTAAATCCAAAATTTATTCCCGTATTTCAGCGACAGCCGAAAGAGACTACAGCATGTATAAACAATTTTATGACCATGAAATTCTAGAAACAATGCAAACTGAGGTGCAAAATGTGTTTTTCACGACTAAAAATAATATGGAAAATAGATTTACTAATATTTTGGCCCTAGATTTACTTTGGATTGAAAGCCCCTAGCCGATAAAGATATAAATAAATTAAATTTAATAATCGCCACTAAAATGGAGTTTACTAATATGCGATATAATAGAGCCCGTAAGAACTGTTTACTAAAAAATTTAGAAGACTTGAGGTGTGATCAGATGACACTTTATCCCACCCTTTCCTGCAAAGCAATCAGCATTTTAATACACTATAAAACTTCATACAGATGCGAATCTGGCTTTTTGACTATGAATACTATTTTAGCGGACCAGCAGCCTAAATTAAAATTAATAGAAGAAGAGTAAAGAATCCGAATATCTGATACAAGACCAGATTTAAAGAATACGTGAATAAAATTCAAGATTAACACATAAAGAATATTTGAAAATTTGCAGTATCTATTTTTGTATTTAATTTCTTTTTTTTTTGCTTTTTTTAAATGCTTAGGATTGCGCTATTGATCTTTCATAAATTCGTATTTTAATAATATTTTTCTATTAATTTAAATTAATAGATTATATGGATGTATTAATTGCTTTGAAAAACAAATAGGAGTATTTTATGGTGTCTGCATTATAATTCTCTTTAATATTACAGCGTCTTTCCCCATGTCAGTTTTTTCCTTTTGCAATATATTCCGGAAAAATATAAAGCACGTCGCTACTTAATGTTTTTCATTGAAATAAAATGTTTTATAGTCAGAATGTATGCATTTATGTCGTTATTAATATTTTAAATCATATAGTCATAATTTATTTGTATTCAGCGTAATTAGGAGCATTCTATTCTAGCATGAACGATAATTTAAATTTCTAAATAAAATTTATTGTTTTTTATGAGTCTCGCAAGGCTTTTATAAACATACTTCACTAATTTCTTCTCTAATTTATAATTGCTCCATTTTTCTATTATTTGAGGGGTTCCAAACTAACGAAAAAATGATGATCCCTGGTTTAGGAGATTTAGTTCCGAAATTCCTATTTTCTATTATGTGACAGCCGAAAGAGACTACAGCATGTTTAAACAATTTTATGGCCATGAAATTTCAGCAACAATGCAAAATGTACTGTTTACAATTAAAAATAATATGGAAAATAGATTTACTAAAGCTTTGGCCCTAGATTTACTTTAAAAGAAAAGCCCCTTTTTCATACATGATATAAGTACATCTAATTAGGAATTCGCCGCTTAAATGGAGTTGTCTAATATGTGATATAATGAAAGTGCCCGTAAGAACTATTTATTAAAAGATTTAGAAGACTTTTGTGTGATCAGATGGAACTTTTTCTTACTCTTTCTCGCAAAACAAATACCATATTAATACAATATGTGACTTCATACAGATGCGAATCCGGCTTTTCGACTATGAATATTATTTGCACGGACC
>JAQFYM010005225.1:0-13701 GCA_034694785.1 Agrenia bidenticulata
GGGGCATGAGCCACAGGACCCTCGGCTTAGAGTCCTAAACTGAGGTAAACAAGACAAAAAATTTTCTATAAAAAACATCTATAAATAAACCTTTATTGCGTGCTAGTACATACAAAAAGACACGTTTTACTATAGTTTATTTTATAAACAAGAATATAATTTCTTTTGGAATCTTTTTTGCAATTTGCTATGCAAAATTACGCCAAATCTTATACATTAAAATTGCATATTTTTTGATACGACGATTTTTACATAGTTTGTATACTAAAAAGGTTTGTATGAATACTAATTAATATGAAATATGCTTTTATATGAAATTTTACTTACTTATTTTTTTATTAATAAATTTTGTATGTTTTTTCTACACCATTTACAATTTAAAGTGTGTAAAATACAACAAAAAATAAATGTTTAATGTTTTTCTAAAAAAAAACAATATAAGTAAACCTTTTTTTGGGAATTAATTGTTTCACAAATATATATGTCACTTTTTGTAATCCGATCATAATTAAGCAATAGAACCCTAATTTATTTTGACAGCATTGCTTACTAGATTGTTTATATCTTTTGGGTTTACCTCTTTTCAATAAGAAAACTTAAAAACAAATAAAAACTGGGATTTTATTTGACAATCTGCTCATCATGATAGTAGCATTATATGGAAAAACAAATTTTCGTGTCATATTTTGAGTTTGCTTATAATTAAGCTTTACTTTAAAACAGTAAACCCAAAAAAAAAATCACTTGTTTTTTTGCAAGTTTATATACGCTTGTTTTGTAAGTTATTAAATAGTGTTCTTTACAAGAAAACATACGTGTTGTACGCGAAAATGCGCCCAACATTGAATCAATAGATTTGATTGGCTTGCGAAGCCCGTGTATATACTTAGCTAAAATATAGAGATGTTCTAAGAGATATTGCCGCGATACACAGTTTGCGCTGATCAATCAAACTTTGGTATAAAAGACTTCGCAATACCTAATAAGCTAGATTGATACAGCATCCTTGGTTATAGATTGGTATTTATGTGTAAACAAAACATCTGGTTTCAACAAGAAATATAAAAAAATAAAAAGCGCTTGCAAAGTAAGTTACATTAAATTCAGATTTAATGTCGTTTAAATCATAACGCTTCTAAGGCATCAGGATCTCTATTTATGGAATAGTACCCATTGGCACTTGCTAAATTGTTTTTTAGCTTTTTTTATTATTACGCTTTTTTTAACAAAAATTTGGTATAAGTTTGTTTACAACTTTTTTAAGGTGTTTTTTCGCTGAATAATAGAAAAACGTTATAAAATAATTTTTACGTTGTGTTATACTAAAAATTTTGTACGGCACACCTAAATTTGTGATATGTTGTTCTAGAATTATTTTTCGGTTTAACTAATATTAAACTAAATGTAAATAAAATATTAGATTAGATTTTATAATTAATTTTTTAAAATAAACTTTGTACTTCTAAGTATTTAATATTTTGCACTGCTTAACTATTCGACGCATACTTTGGTTACCCTAATGTAATACAACGGTTTTTACGTTGAAAAGATTTAATGAATATACGCCAAAAAAATTTAATTTTTTCTACTGATATGCAAAGCGCATCTGGCCAATTTAGATAGCAGCTGTATAAAAATCAAACCCTGGGGTTTTTTCAAGCCCACGTCAGTCATTTTACTGATTTTTGGTCGGCCCCCAAGAAAAAAGTGCCCCCGGGTCCCCTAAACTGTAAATCCGCCCTGCCCCGCAACCTCAGGGTTTGCAATCCCTACCAACTATTGTTACAGTATACCAATAAATAAATGTTTATATAAGATTGTGACTTACAAAACATTGTGCTTTTCAATCGTTAAATATAGTACGTTTAATGAAAATCTATATATAAATTTTTTAGTATTTTGAATTATAAAAAAAAACAAGGGTAAATATTTATTGTATATTTAAGACGATGTTAAATAACATCTGTCAATATATTCTATACTGAGAAAAACCAAACAAATTTAAATTTAAAAAACAAATTATAAATCAGCAACGAAGGCAAACACATAATTTATACACAACTGTAGACTTGAGATTCACCCACCTTGTGGTTTATCAGACCTTTATTTTTACCTGGTCATATACAACTACAGTGCACAAAAAAAAGCATATTTCGTGCAAATTTCATTAGCAAAAATCTATATTTAAAGGTTATTTTTATAACAATAACATACAATACTTGCAATTTATGTTTTTTTTGCTGTTTTCATGCAAAATTGTATACATTATACAAAAGATATCCATGTAAATAATGTAATTTTTTATAAAATTCAGGTTTTTCTGTACCACAAAGTTATCTATTATGGTAGCGACAAAATATCTGGTTTCTCAAAATTAATTATATAGTGATTCAAGGCATAAAAATACTGTTTTATATTGCAAAAATAATAATAAAAAGATAAAGTTATTTGCATGCTAAAAGACTGAATAAAAAACAAACGCGGATATAAAAAAAAAGAAATATTTACGACAAAAACCTTTTATTATATATATTCGTCTGACTTTTTAGCATCAATCGCTTAAAACAATATTTAAAGGTAAATCTATATAACTCACGTATAACAGGATCAAATTTACTGTAAGCCCCGAGTCAAACGTAAAGCATAAAAGTGCATCGGATAACGCCTTATCTAAATAAAAATTTTAATTGCTTTTTCCTCTACAAACTTTTTTACAAAGGGAATGTGCGCAAAAGAACGATAAAAAAGTACCTTTATATTACAGCAAGCATTTAAAAACACGACGCGTTACTTGTTTTTTTTTCTTGACGGAATAGCCAGTGCATTGCGACAATTGTAATCTCGAATTGGTTTGACAGTATTTCTGGATGCTTTAATATAAATGCGCGTTTATGGGTGTAGTTTACTAGTAATATAAAAAAATCTGTCGTGTATTAAATTGTACAAGTATATCTACTTGAAAAAGGATGTAAGAAATATGTATTTTATTGTTAGTATTTTTCGTACGCTTATCTGCTAAAAAATATTTCCTTTTGCTTTTATTTTACCTTTTTGTTTTTTATGTTTTGGTTTACTTCTCATGCATACTACACACTTTTCATAACGTTTATCAGGTTGCATGTGATGCCATTCGTAAAAATATACCCCATTTTGACTAGAAATCACATCAAAGAAAAACGTATTTCGCACTTGCATGCCTTTGGGCTATTTTATCGACAAACATGCTAGCTGTGGTTACAACAACCTTTTTTTACCTGCTGACAAATTGTAAAAATGCCTCATACTAAAGTTGTGATTAAATTTATAATACTAAACCTTTTTGTAAATTTTTTATAGACAAAAGCAACCGATAGCAACTTAGTGGTGTACAAACGCAGTTTTATTCTACAAGGAACGGCGTCCGTGGACGCTTGTGCAATAAAAAACGCGGCAATGGTGTTTTTTTTAAAAAATACATGTTTTATTCTGTAATTACGACTTTTATTTCGCAAAAATCACCGCAAAAAAAGTGATCGACAAAATCATACAGGCACATCGTTATTATGCCAAAGTGTTGACCGCCTGCGTATTTGGCTACGCCAATTGTGCTATACATGTCGCAGTAAACATTTAAGTTGTTAAATTGTAAATCAAAGTCGTAGATATTCTTACGGTATGTGTAATTTTTTATACCTTAGGCATTCATACTTGCAAATAAGCAAAGAAAGGCATTTAATACGAGCCGGAATGTCATTTTTATGTTTTTGATGTATTTTTAAATTTAAACTCACAAAGGCTTGTAAAAAATGCGCACTTTTTTTTGCAATTTTTTTTTTTTTTGCGCCATCTAATTTTATTTTTTATACTCAGTATTTTTTTTTTGTGGGGGCCTCTTAAACATATAGTTTTTAGGGCTTGCAAACACCGAACCTTTACCGATAAATTTATCTTAAGAAGGAAAAAAAAATAACAAAAAAAAATCTTAAAGTGCAAGGAAAATCCTATGAGCTCGTTTTTTTATTTAGGTTGTTATTCTTGCCTGAGTTTTTTTTTCTTTTATTAGACAATATCTCCCATAATATTTAAAAGGTTTTGCTAACTACGGTATTAACTTTTTTTTTGGTATCCCTTATATAACAAAACTTTTAATAAGATATATAAAACGATTTCAGAAAAAAAAAAGTAGATATGCGCATAAACACAAGCTTAGAAAAACTTTTTAGTTTAAGTTGAACACATTTTTTGCGTATGTTTATCTTACCTTTCGGATAAATTCTGTCATACAAGAGATAATTTACTGTATGTATATTTTTCTATGTGCAAATTTCTTTATTAGCTAGTTTTTTATGTTTTTTATGTTTTCTTTTGTTTTATAGTTTTTTTTATACCCATTGTGTTAAATTCTAACGGTTTCTTAAAAAGAACGCAGAACCTATATCTAAAGTCACTATAGATATTAAAAATACCATCATTTTTTTACCCGTAGATATATTCCCCTATATGTATTTTTTGACCCTTTTTTCTGGCGTATAGTTGCTATTAAAAAATAATAGATATCATTAAGATTCAATGGTTATGCTAGTTACAATATTGTTCGTAAAAATACCAAGTTACAAAAAATTTGCATTGCCGTACCTGCTGATACACTTATAAAATATTAAAGTATATGTACTAAAAAAAAACAAACAATACACATTAATTTTTTCTGCAACTATTTGCATAAAATATTTAACTATAAACTGACTACAGATAAAGAAACTGTTCTATTTTACAAAAACTTATTATTAACATACAAGTATATGGGGCACATTATCAATGGCGCACCATGAGCATAAGCGCTAGGACTATAGCTTAAGTCAAATAATATTTGAATACTAGGATTTTTTTATGTTTGCATTCAAACATCAAAACAAACTCTTGGTAATAAAAGTACTTAAAAAGCCCGTTATTTTAAAAAGTGCTTTATAAATTCTATGTATAGTATATTATTTATATATGTTTTTTGTTTATAAAAGTACAAACTGACACAAATTTTGTTATACTAATTTACAAGACTTTCTAATATGACGATTTTATATGTATTTATGTAACATAAATTTTATTGTACACCTTTTAACTAAATATACAATATAATCTGTTTACGAACTTAAGCGGTTTTTTTTTGATACTAATCTTTATATGCCTTTTTTACTGCATCTAAAATTTTAAATAAAAAATACAAAGAAAAAATGAATGTACACTGTTGTGAAAAAGAAAAAATGCAAAGATAATTTTTTTTATTGTTGCAACATAATAGTAAATAGCACTACTTAAAGAATAGCTCCTTATTAAAAAATTGTAAAATGAGTTTTATGTTCAAGCAGCGCTGACCAGGGCGAGCCAAGAATTTACAATTAGCGGGAATTTGTATTTTGTGTAGAAAAACATGTAAAAACATGGTTTTTTGGGGGTAAATATGTTACCCGTGTATTTTTTTAAAATTGTTTTTTTTATTGTCCATATTCGAAATTAAATTTTCATTTTGATAAAAGCACCAAAAAAAGCCCCCCAGATAAATACCCAAGCAAAAATTTATTGAAAGAAGGGTTTTGTCCCCCTGTCTACACCCCCTTCGCCATTGACTACGCCCTTGGTGCTAACTACGAGTAGTTTAAGTTACGGTTTGCCGTTTTGCAATAAGCATACCGTAACGAACATAAAGTCGGTATTGCTTGTATTTTTTCGTTGTGAGTGTAATATAGCAAAGAAATAGAAGTACCATCGTTGGCTTTTACTTAATTTTTTTAAGCTAAAAGTCATGTTAAAAGGCTAAAATACTTACAAAATACTAGTTAATTGCAAGTATATCTGCGCTCGTTTTATCGGCTTTTATATTTAATGTTGCTGCAAAAAAGCGGCAAAAACAATTACTTTATATATTTTAGTTGTTATAGTTAGAATCACGTTAAAGTTTTTTATAAAACTAGTTATAAAAGCTAAAGTTTTGAACTTAAAAAAAATTATTACAAAATTTAGATGCTGAAATTTATTAAAAAATTTCGATCAGCACAAAGAATAAAAAGTTGTATAAATTGTGTTAGAATTGTTTTTTAATCAACAATTATTAAACCAAAATGAACGTTTTAACTCAATTTTTTGTGACCAGTAGCATGCCAAAATACTAATTTACTGAATGTCGTGTCCGATTTACATAAAAGAACTAATTTGATTAGCTTATTTATAGCTTGGTAACTAATTTGCTAAGTTAAAAAAACTTTCGTGAAGTCTTCAATGACTATAAGCGTTTTTTTTTCAAACAGTAATATACGAAATTCACAAACATATACAAGCGTGTCTTTATCGATATAAAAAAAAAGTTTTTACAGCCTGTATATAAACATTTGTCAGTGTTTATATACTAGAGTGTCAATTACGCTTTTTAATTGACGTGTATAAATTAAATCGTATCTTTAAAAACACTGTTGTAAGAAGAACCTTATTTTGGAGCATGGTTTTGAAAACATTTTTTTATTCGTATATGAGCATTTATCCAAAAAAAGGAAAGGATAAGAATACGTTATTAAAAATCATAAAGAACAATTAGTACAAAAAAAATTGATTAAGAGTAAATAATTTTAGCATCAATATTTTTTGCCATTTTTAACGACTACGTGTCAGGGGAATAGCTAGTGGGGGGCAGGAGCGTATGCAGGGGGAGTGGGGGAACCCTAATCTGTCAAAACTATGTTGCAGTAAAATTAACGGGGTTTTTTTTTCGGTGCAAAGGTTTTTTTGAAAATTAAAATCGAATTAAAAAAACGAATTTTTACAAAAATGCAAAAATAACATATGTAAATTGTAGAAAAATGCTTTTCAGCGTTTTTTAACAGAGAAAGTACAAACTACCCCCTACAAAAATGCCTGGCTACGCCCCTGCTATACGTATCCCGAAAAAATCAACATATGACTTTTATATAAAAAAATGCCGTTTTAAATAAAAGAACAAACTGTATTACAAAAAAATGACATGAGCTAAGTATTATTACAGTACGCTGTTAAAAATATGTTTCAATCTTTTAGTAGATACAAATAAATTTTTACAGATTTATTTTTATAGTATTAAGAGTTACGGTTTTGTTACATTTTTGTGGTAGCGTTTGTAAGACAAGGTTAGCTTTTTAACCGACTAAATTTTTTTTATGTTGGTATTTAAACAAATATACGCTGCATTGCGTTTTTTGTTGCATAACTACACTCATCTTTTTTACAAATTACAAATGGAAAGTTCTATGCGATAAAGGTAATTTCGGCGTAATTTTAGTATTAGTTTGTATAAAATTTTAACATTTTTAAAAAAATATTTTCCTGTTTATATAATAAATTAGGGTAAGCAGTGATATTTATTTATTAAAAAAAAGTTTATTATAATATAATATGTGTTTTATGGCAACTACAACAAAAATTCTACGACTGAAGACAAATAAGAGTGAAATTGAGGTTCAAAGAATACATTTTAATTTTTTTTTATTGATAAAAAAGCTTAACAAAAAATTGATCTATTAACTATGCAATTTTTGCGTAAGGCCTACGTTCTCATAAAATTTTACACGCAATTTTATGTTTTTTTTGAGCAGCATAGTTTATTTTATTACTTTACGGAAAAAATGTATTATTATGTTTTTTGAACAAAAATTAGGGAAAATTGCTTGTTTTTGTCTTTTTATGTCACTCATAAAGGTTTCACTGCACTATAAAACTAAAAATCGTTTTTTTGCGCATAAAAATTGCATACACTTATTTACTAGTCGTTTTTTTTATACTTAATAATTATAGATACAAAAAAAAGAGAAAATTGTATTTTACAGTTATCCCTTTGACTTCATAAGTATTTTGGCTGTCATTTATGCATCAAGATACCCTGCAATAGTGTCCGTAATTCATAATTTTTTACTCAGACACCTTTTTTTAATTTGATCAGTACTATATTTTCTTAAAATACAAAAAAGGCTATCTCTAAATAATCAAAATTGAATTCTGACCTATATTCTAAGAAAGGGTTATGTATTTTAGTACATCACTAGTCAGACAAGAACAGTAAAGTATTTTTTTTGGAAAAGACACGCATGTTTTTTGACGTAAAAACGTTATCATAAAAAAAGCAAAAAAATACACAAACTTTTTATCAACATAAACTTTTTATATTGTTCTCACAAGCTCCCGTTACTAAACGGACAGTCCCATGGTTTTTTACTGTGCCTGTCTGCCGTGTATACGCATTCTTCGTAAACCTTTTAAAATTTTCATGTTTAATTAAAATGTATAATACATATACGCCAAAAAAAATAATATTGTTTTTCTGCTGATTCATAAAGCTATAATAGCATATTATGACAGCAGTAGCGATAAAAAAGCAACTTTTGCATATATCAATGACTAACAATACATGAAAATGCGGGACCAAGAAAATATATGCCCTCAAGCCCCTATAGTGTAAATCCGCTCCTGACGTAAACATGCATTTTGAAAAATATACCAAGTGAATTACATAATACATTTATTTGTTGCGGTAAAATAATAAGCTCATTTTTTAGAAGAAGAAATGCGTCAAGTTTATGTTTATTATTTTTTTAAAAACTAATTAATATTAATTGCTCTCAATAAATAGAAAATAACATTTTATCAAAGTATTTTGTAATTTAAAAAAAACAAAAACCGCTTAAATTATTATTTGATTGTAGTAGTCTATGTCGAAGAGGTCTTTTGCACGGTTAAGAGAGCTGGGGTTTATATGTGTATAAGTTCATTACTAAACATGATTTCGGTAGACGACAAAACTGTAGTTTAGTTCTTCCCCCTAATATAAAAGCATTTTTTATGCATAAAGACATATTTATAGAATAATAAAATGCATAAATCATTCAATTGATGCAAAAAAGAGCATCCATATATAAAAAAGTAACCTCGATTTAACCAAACCTCTATTAAATTACACAAAAATCTATTCTAGTAACCTTAGACTAGTTCATACCCTATAATTTTTGAGCCCATAACTAGTCAGTTGTTTTTTACAACAAAAACGGGCTAAAACACGATTCACAAAGGAAAAAATAAATTAATTTAAAATTTGCAATTTCAGAATTTTTATGGGTAAACGTTATGCTCACTAAAAAACCTCCCGTTATATTCAACCGCAACTTTTTCGCCCCAACCCTGCCCCCCTTTGGTACGGTACTGCCTTAGACTATGTCGACACAGATTCTTTATCTTACAATTAATAACGGCAATGATGTATTTAATTAAAATTAATATTTTAATGCTAATTTTGGAACTTTAAAATGCTCTTAACCTGTGATTTTATATCCGTATTTTTGGTCCTACCCTTAAATTGGGGCAACTTTTTTTCCGCCCCAAATAAGGGGAAGGGCTAAACTACAGTTTTGCCTAATTAACTTTTATAAACATCTTTTTTTAAATTATTTTTGCTCTGGTGGCCAAGTGGTTAATCACAATGATTTCACTGGGCGGAACTCGACTATTTGCCGGTTCAGTTCCCTTGATTTGCGAAACGGCAAATACAAGACAATTAAGGGTAATTGAAGCTCGATAGATGTATGGTAGGGGTTGTTTTCTCAAGGAGTTATTTATTAATCACTATGGCTAGGGTTCGGAATTGTAGAAAAAATGCTGATAAACGAATATCGATTAAATTAAGATCTAAATGATCGAATATTCGTATACAAAAGAAATTTTTTCATACATATAAAAAAAACATTTTAAAAACATTTTAAAACATTTTAAATTTTTTGTTATATTTTGTTTGTGTATATGTTGCATATAAAGTATAAATCCCGGTAATGTGAACTTAACTTTGGAATTCTTGTATTTTAAGTCACAAATCTACAATTTCGGTACACGACCACATAAGAATAGCAAGGTAAAAAATTCATTGCCGGTATTTACCTTTTAATGTATAATATATACGGTCTTTCTTTCTTATAAATAATTGTTGCAAAAAAATAAGTTTAGACCTGCATACTTATGACAGGATTTACAAAACAGGCAAATCAAGATGTGCAAAAGAAAATACACGGCAAATTACGATAGCAGAAAAGTAATATGCCAAAGTATATATTTAAAGATTTCATTTAATAACATTTTTACAAGTGCACTTATCAAAAATGGTTTGCGATAATAGTGCTTATCTCATTTGTCACCTTATACGCTTATGCCAATAACAGTTGGGTAGAGTGTTTTGTACATTCTACCCCATCCTTTGACTTCCTGTGTACGCACTATGCAAAGATAAGTTTTTTATACATCATTATTTGTTTATGTTTGTTGAAAAACACAAATGTGGCAGCAATAGATGTTATAAATATGATTTATTACGATATTTACCAGGTATGCCAGATCTGGTGATTTTTCACCAGATTCCATTTTTCTAGTTTTTTAAACGGCCAAAAGTCTGGTTATCACCATATGGTGAATATACATTTTTCTGGTGTTTTTGAGAAAATAATAAAAAAAGCAAAGCCTAAATTGATATTGGAGTATACTTAGATTTTCCAATATATTGTAAAATAAATGCGTAAAATATCTATATATTTAAACCTAGTTACTAAAAAAACTTTTGGTTGTGTTTTACAAGGAAAATGTAATAAAACAGCAAATATTTGCTTATTTAAAACGGTTTAATGACCATTTACCACCTGTTTTTCGAAAAATGCCAATATACCCCTTTTTTTATAAAAAATATACCAAAACCATATTTTATCAATATATAACATGACAAAAACGTAAAAAAAATAAAAAAAAAATAAACCAATAAACAGATAAAAGTAAAAATATCTGTATAAGTCTATTTTTCAAATATGTTTTTTGTTTTATTTTACTAGTACTCAAAACAGTATTAACCCTATTAAAATTTACGCGCTACTCGTATTTTTTGATTATTTAGTTTTTTTCGCACAATTTTTATCCATATTTTATCTTACATTTGCATGGAAAAAAAATTCATGGTATTTAATTAAAAAATAATAGGTATATTGGCATTTTTTTTAAAAAAGGGGGTATATTGGCATTTTTCGAAACAACAAGGGGTATTTTGTCATTTATCCCTATTTAAAATTATTTAACTATAAGTTATTTTTTTAAGCATTATTTGAGAATTTACAAAAATAAATAGCAATTAATGCCTTTTAAAAAAACTGAAAATTAAAAATTGTTTTTTCTACAATCAAAAATATTAAAATGTAAAAATTACAAAAAAAAGTATATATATTTTTGTCAAACTACGTGCGGAAATTTTGTATTGATCCATAATTTTACATTTTTTTGTTCCAAGAAAAAATAAAAATATGTAAACCATGTAAACTGTTCAATCTACACAAAAAAAAATATTTATATATTTAGATGTTTTGTACCACATGGTTTAAAGAAGTCTTGCGAAAAATATAGGATATATAATAAAGTAACTGTTTTCGCGCGTTTACAAACCTGTCTCCACAAAACTTTTTTTTTAAATTTATAAGTGCAATTTTTTTAGAAACTAGGATTTGTGTTCATAAATTTTTTTTATAAATCTGGTTACTATCTGGTGTTTTTAAAAAAATAATCTGGTTTTTTTGCCGAGAAAATTCTGGCAACCCTGATATTTACTGCTAATAGAAAATAAAATGTACAAATAAAAATATGCGAATAGATTTGCAAGAAATCGATTATTCGAATATCCCAAAAAAGTCCGAATAGTTCGATTATTCGATTAATCGAATATTCGAATTCCGAGCCCTAACTATGGCCGAGTTTTCCCACGAATTTGTTTTTGGGCGCCAGTGCGCTTAATTAGGATGGTTCGTGTATATGAAGTGGGAATGAATAGACGATAAGGATAATAGATTGAATAAATTAATCTGAAGTTTTTTTTTTTTTGGAAAAATTTATTTTTGATAATTAACTCTCTGATCAATCGAATTTTGCTGCTGTTAAAGTATGTATTGTTCCCGATCTTTATGACTGAACCAATTTAACTTATTATTTACACGCTTCTATTATCAAAATATAAAATTACTACTTTTTCTAAATACATTTTTTGATCTATTCCGCATATGGAATCTATTTATAGAATGACATGCTAATTTACCATTTGCGGATTTGTTCAATTATAAATATCTTACATGCAATTATAATCATGTTTTTCATTGCGTACATTTATTTTACTTTTGTTATATCCAGCCAGCCGCAAATATATGACTATAAAGAAATTGCAAGTAATTTTTTTCAAGAACATAAGAAATTCGTACATGAAATGGCCACTGAGGATATGAAATTATTTGATAAACACAAGGGTGATATATTCGTTGGCATTAAAATCAAAAAATCAGATGATATACTTCCCTTGTATGACATTATAAAGAATAATCTGCAGGAAATAACAGGAAACCCATTTTACATTTCATCATTTAATTCCAGTATAGATAGTTCCATACAAGATTTATTTCTTATACGGAGACTGCTTACTTTGTTCCTTCAATACACCGGCTTTGTTGATAAAGATAGCGAGTTCTTTAATATTTATAACCATAAGATGTCCATTGATGATACTTGCAATATGATTTTACACTCTAGTAAGCTTAAAATGTTGCAAAACCGCGAAGATTTTGAAAAAGAATTTGTTAAGGCGTTTTTATTTAGTAGTAATCTAAAGGAGCACTTAAAGACGAACGTATATTCAGATGTTGTGATGATTAGAGAAGAGGCTCTAAATGATTTTACATTTCTATTTGTATCGCGATTTTTTATAGAAATGATAAACAAGCATCTTGATGATACAATAAGAAAGGGCCAAAAGGAAAAGAAGACCGAGTTTAAAACGAGGCTGGAAGAGTATTGCTCGATGTTTAGCTCTAGATTCAAGGAAACAATAGATATTTTTGTTAGGAATGTCGATAACCTTTTCAATTCCGAACAAATACCGGAAATTATATCAAGATTTAAAGGCCTTGTAGCGGGTCTAAACTTATTTTTTGAAAATCAAATTGAAAAATGGGACAAAGAAGGAAAGTTTCTTGATAATGATGAGAAAGAAGTTCAACTAAAAAATCAAAATTTTTCTACCAAATACGTGGAATATTTTGTAAATGAGATTTTAAAAAAATTTTCAACAGAAGGTTTACAATTTATAATGTTTATATTGAAAAAGGATAAAATTAAAACAATAGAAAAGATAATCAATGAGATAAAAGATTCGGATGTTTTTAAGAAATCGGAAAATAACAGAATTTATACATACGATACCACATTAAGTGAGGAAATAGGAAAGAAGATAACCAAAATTATATCAATGCATTGCAATCATGAACCAAAAAATTATCATATGAACCAAAAATATTTTTTTATGAATTTTGCAACCTCTAAAAATTATATCTCCTATAACAGCGAACATCAGCATTTTGAAATGAGAATAATTAAATCGCTAAAGACTGCAGTACGGAATAGCAAAAATAGCATTATCTATCATATTAAATACCAAAATATTTTAGAGGAAATTAAATACAGATGTAAAGTTGAGTTTAATGAGTTGCATGGTGCCGAAATTTCTTTCATAACAGGTAAAGGTAATTTTACAGCGGTTGGTGAGTATTTACGTTTAAACGCAAATAATTTACGTAGACTGTCAAATTTAGTTTTGAACCACAAATATATGCTACAAGGGAGTAGAATAGAATGCTGCATTCAAGACTATAA
>JAQFYM010005226.1:0-13699 GCA_034694785.1 Agrenia bidenticulata
AACAAAATTAATTTCATGATGATCAGTATTATTTACTTGATTTTTTAAGACTAATGGCACCTCATTTGGTGTTTATCATTGAAAGTACTCGCATTGTAAGTGCAGACAGCCACGGCCAATTATATGCCCAGTCGACTTCCTGTGCTTAATCAGACAGATCACACTGTGTGTCAGAGTCGCATTTCTTGTTTTTGACTGCGACATAAAATGAGGATCCGCCCTGTTAATGAATTCATTTACCAATTTTGGAAGGCGAGATGAAACCATATACGTTTTTATTTCAGGATTGAATTGAATCACATTATCGGAAAGAGGTTTGTAGCCACTAGTCTCACAAGTCATAACAAGGAAACTTGTCTCCAATAAAGCAATCTAGATGAGAGATAAGATCAAATTAAATGTATAAAATTATGGACTCCCTACTGCGTTAGGATGTACTTTTTCCATGCTCTCATCTCGTCATTTAGTGTTACAAGTGTTACAACGTTTATAGGACATAATCATATGCACAAGTCTGCCAGCTCGATGGAGTAAATCCAATCATTTTCTAAATTATTGGGGTACAAACAGTTTTAAATATCCTCATATGGTCTACCATAATTGTTACATATTCCTTGTCCATACTGGATTTTACTTTATTCTGGATTCACGCACGTGTACGATGGTAATTAAGGCATGTGATCAAATTTTGTCTTGGCTATATCATAACACACACAATGTCTGGGTAAGGACTTATCTGCAATCCCAATCCAAATCTGCAAAATGGCAAAGTAACCACTGTCACAGTCTAATTTAATGCAATGTTTCCCCTTGACTATAATGCTAGTGGAAGCTACTATAAATTCGAGAGAACTGTATTAATCGACCTCATTACTACATATTGTTAGTAACATTTGTAACATCATCGGAATTTCTAAAATGCTTGGCTGTATCTTTGAATTCGTATAAGGAATGGAATATCTATAGCCTAACGCCTTGTAAGTAGCAGTCATCCCAAAAGTATCCCAAGGTTGTTTCTAATAATCCCCTATAAAACGTACCTTTGTCAGGGAAAGCAATGATTTCGGAAGTTTTGGCATAGTTACTGAGACTGTCATCATCTCCTGAGGTTGAGTTGGAATGATGAGTCTGCTTAGAGTTGCTTGTAGCAGATGGGGTATTCTGATCTAGATTTTCTGTTCTTCTTAAGGTTTCAAGAACGAGATCTTTCGATATTTTATGAGCTATATCGACATGAGGCTTTTCACTTAGTCCCAATCTTTGAAGAATTTGAACTTTAATAATTTCCTTCCGGAGAGTTTCTTCATGCTGAGCGGTGGCTTGTGTAGGCTTAGGTAATGAGCTCGCACTTCTCTGATTACGAGAGTGTGAAGGGGCATAATCACCATGACTTTCACCCACACCGGTCCTACACACTGTAATCTTTTGACACAATAAAACGCCTAGGACGGAGTAAATCAGTGTCACTTTGCAGTAGTGACCATGGAACATTGTCTTCACTCAAGTGGATATCTGCGTGTACTAGCAGTAGTAGTAGTAGTAGTAGTAGTAGTAGTCTTCGGTTTCTTCCGTTTCATAAAAAAAGGCCGGGTGGTGTGTATGGAAGGTTATATGTCTCAACTCAAAATACTCCTACATGTCCCTTTCGGGATGAAATCAGCCTTGGGTTCCAAAAAAGATTTCCGCAACCTTAATCTCTCTTTGTTACTCATTGGTGATGAATACAAGTGTTTCACGAATAAGTCAGGGACCGATTTGAGATTGCAAATTTAGCTAGTTGCACTACATATTGGATTGACATGGGACAAAGTGTTACTTGACTGGGCTGGGTCTACTGGTGGAGTGGCAGAAGTACAAAATAGGTAAAGTCTAGTTAGTCTAGCCGCTCTTGCATACAATTGATGATTTTTTATTGCATCTTCTGAAAGTTGTGATCCTCACAACTCTTGTGTGATTTTTTTCACCAACAATACATGCATACAGCAGCTGTCCTCTGAGAGTTTGGAGTGAGCCTCGACAACTCGATAGTCTCATTAGAGTTAGAACACTTGCATCTCTCCTCAGACCAGTCAGTCTTGTTGGTGCTGACCAGAGAAGACGATACTTAATGGGCTCTCTTCTTCAGAACCCTTTAGCTCTGCAAGATTTATTCCATTTCAAGTCCCCACTTTCCTTGGTCACACAACTTTCGCATTCACACTGAGACAAAATGCTGCCTTGTACATTGACATCGTACTTGAATTATGTGCATGAATTATTTGTCCTCTTGTGTCAAGTGGGATATATGTCAGTTTCCTTTTAGCTCCCTGATGCTCGGTGGCTTTTATTCCAACCCCTTGCAGAAATGGTTAAAGAGTCGCGTGAAAATTGTATTTCTGACCACTATACGTGTCCTCTCGGACCTCCCAGCTTAGAGATGATAGAAGCATCATTTAACCGTTTGGGAAATCTTGTCACGTTCAGTGTCAGTACCCTATGCCACACAAGTTGCTTATTGAATATTTATGTAGAGTAATGCAATTTTTGTCTCTAAATATTACATATTATTGCTATGAGAAGGCCCTACGGAATAGTAATGAGGTTGTGAGAAACCTAGTGTAATTGCCCTACTCCTGCAATTAAAACTCAATCACCGCAGGTTCCCAATGTACTTTGTTCAATTTTCTTTCACTTTGAACTCAAGCCGGTCTTTTGATATATAACGAGGAGTTAAAAGTCGATTGTTTGCTACTTACACAAAATTTAGGGGTTAAGCAAGTGTGTAAAGAAGTAAAAATATTTAAAAGAAAATTTCAAAGAGAATGTTCGAATTTGAATGTCTGGAAGGGGTAAGAGGCTATAAAATACTGGCAGAGGGGTCTTGGCTAGAGTTTGGTTTGAGACTGAGACGGAAAATTCGGTATATTCTGTACATGTCGGATCCATTTAGTTAGACATAGATTCGTTCAGTAATCCTGCTCTGTTTTGGGCCAAAGCACATGCAGGATTTTGGATATAAAGGGAGACTACTGGAGTCTCGACTTTCACCGAAATCAAATACGGAGACAGCAGAACCCGATAGTATAACCGAGTTTGGCTTTCCTATCGTAGTCATACTAGGGGCTGGGTGGTTTCATAGTTCTATTCCATTATGCCCTGAGAGAATTTTTACAACCACTAGAGAACTACTATAAAGCCGGCGTCTTCACGGCTGTCCGAAGAGAGTCTAATCGATTCGACTAGATATAAAAGAGCTTGAAAAGGGGTTAATCCGCTTAGCAACCGGCCTGGCTTGAACTGATGTTTCAGTTTGATAAGCTCAGCCAGCATCTCCGAAGATTTTTACAAGGAATCTTCTAATGGGGAGTGAGACCCAAATACAGACAACACTCCCCGGAGAGAAGTGGTTCGACCTTTGTGATTCTTGACTTTTCTATTTAAATTAAACATGCTGGGCAGGGCACGGCAAGTTTATAATATGCTTCCCCGTCTCACTACTAATCTTAAGCACATGCCTAATGTACATGCAAACCAAAATATTCTTTGAGATTTGCAAGAATTTACCAATCTCTCATTCACCTTGCTTCATCATTGCTTATCTATACCTGATCAATGCAAATATCGAATTACCACCTATGGCTAAGCTTATACTATGCATTCAAAGCTGGCATTTAGGAATTACGATTACGACCGCCAGCCAGAGAAACATTTAACACAGCACAGCCCAGAATGATAAATTATCTTGTCCAATTTTTTTTTGTCTACTCTCTCTGTTTCTCCACCACCTTTGAATTACTTGAACATATACAACCTGCTATGGCTATCTATTAGTTATGCACCAGACACGTTCTTATTTATAGATAATCGACCACTTTTCGCTCTTATTATAACAAAGAAACAAATCATTCCTGATGCCATCACCAAAAAAATCGTCTGTCTCGTGTCTCGCTCTTCAATCAATTAAAAGGCTTTTTTGGATGGTCCATAAATAAAACGGTGTCTTTGATAATTTGATTTCAAAACCAGTCTGGGGTCCTATGGTGGTGGTGGTCGACGTCTTTAATTTTTCTGGCCGCAAGACACAAGGCTTTTATGAATGACCTGTAATTGGAGACCAGGCTTATCAAGTCATCATTATCATTCTAAAGCAGCGTAATTGATGCAAATTCCATTGACTTATTGTCTCCTTATGCTAAAATCTATTAAATCCCATGGTTTAAAAAAAAACACTCAGACTGGTCCTGTCACAGCATATGTCCATCAAGACTTTTTTTTTTACCCAACACACCTTAGATACTAACCAATGTTTGCTTCTCAACATTTTTTTAAAGTTCCAGTTCTCGCTGAAACTCAGCTCTAGACGATGCGTTTCGAATAATTTATACAAGATGCCATTCCTTGTGATCCAATTATTTGGATGTTTATGATGCAGCTCAAACACTTAATTCTGCTTGTAAATGGTTGACACTTTTAAAATATTAAAATAAAGTATCATATATTTAAAGTTTTTAGATATCCAATTTTGATTAAATTAAATTTTATTTTAATGTTAATTTAAACAGAAATTAGAATGCAACAGCAAATAATACCACTCCAGCATCATTCATAACACCTAACATTTAAAAAATCGATTATATGTTTATAAAATATAATTACGTGCGTAATCGTGGCATCTGGGTTATTCCTTATCAACGTGCAAATTGAATTTATTGACGTATCGGCAATGGACAAGCTAATCTGAAAGATAAATGAAACCTCGCAGTACTGAAATAATTTTGTTATTACTTTCTCTCATAATGTATCACAAGTATGATATCGAAGATTCCCTTTGAATTAGTCATAGCAAATTGAGATTATTTCGTTATTGACGTGAGAAGTTACAAACTAAAGTAAAGCTCTCGAAACCTTTTGAATTTTCCCCAGTTACCAGTTTTAATAGTTGATTTTGGGTCCTGGTTGAAATCCGTAATTTTAAGTCGGATTTCGTTCATTCGATTCCACAACTCACTAATGTTTTCTTGACTCATTTCCCCCTTGATCTGTAGTTGAAAGTGAATTCGGTGAAACAATTCAGTTTTCAGTGTAAAAATGGGTGGAACGATTTCGAACATCCGAAAGAAAAACGAGATTGAGGAGGATGAACAGAAGATTAAAAACTACGAGCAAGCTACCGAAAATGATCGCTACGGGTTCGCATTCGGTATGAACTCTTTGTATTTACATAACCATACAAATATTAATTTGTGTATATTTTGGCTATTTTGATATGATCAAAGCTGGCATTTTAATTATAGGGAAATACGTGTGATAGATAGTTGGGGATTTAATTTCGTGTTTATTACAAGGATTAATCTCCATGCAGTAGGATTTAGATATACAAATCCCTGCTTTAAAAAACCTGATAAGAATTAATTTTAAATGGATTGTTCCAACCTCCTTACAGAGTTTACATTTTCAATTCATTCATAGAACTGAATTTCATACAAATTAAATCAATTTGAAATGTTTTGCACCTAACTAATCCTTCCTGTCATATTGATTTCAGAAAACGAGGACGGGAGGGACATCAAATGG
This sequence comes from Agrenia bidenticulata, assembly GCA_034694785.1. Lineage (NCBI taxonomy): Eukaryota > Metazoa > Arthropoda > Collembola > Entomobryomorpha > Isotomidae > Agrenia > Agrenia bidenticulata. Next base: position 5,554 of record JAQFYM010005226.1, read on the forward strand.
TGGCAGTATCTGATTTACGACATTAGGTTTCGAATCGCATATGCTTTAGCTATTGCAATTATTGTTGGAGTTGTCATTCCTATAGTAGTCTATTTCGCATTCTTTAATAAAGATGATATAACAATTTACGGAAGTTGCCTAACAGTTGAAGATGCAAGGTATTTCAAATTAGTAAATTATCATATTTCTCACAACTAAGTTTTATAAGGCTAAGGCAACTGCTTGTTCCAGATTTCAGTGTCTCATCAACAATTTCGAGCCTGTGGATGAGGCTTCCTGTGCTGACGCCCTTTGCTGCTGGGAAACAAATGAAACACGCTCTTTTAAATGTTATCACACTTTTCCATCAGCTTATCAATACCAAGTTTCTAGTGTCCAACTCTTTGAAAATGAAAATACCCAGACAGATTCAGCACAAAAGTTGTTTAATAGGGCTCGCCTACAGATCCAGCCAAATCATCCAGACAAGATGTCGGCATTGTCAATTTGGATCGACTGGATTGAAGAAAACCATTTAAATATTCAAATGTTCAATCCTAAAGATTTTCCGGATAAAACATCGACTCAGCAAAACAATTTATTTGTAAAACAAGGAGAAATGGATGCTTATGGAGTGGTTGTCGAGCATGGGGAAGATAATGGATACTTTTTTATGCGACTTGGTCGAAATGGTTCCCAAGAAACTATTTTTGATACTCGCTTGGGTCCGATAAATTCTGGGAAGGGATTCATTTCATTTTCTACAACATTACCAACACCATATTTCTACGGACTTAGGGGTAAACCATTTTGGATTTTTTAAGAAAAAATAAAGATCGAATCTGAGTTTTAATACAGAATCAGAGTTTTGTGACTTTAAACTGGTATTTAGGTGGTGAAGGGAATTCGAACAAAGGGACTTTGACGTACGGGGTTGTAAATGGTTTTGAAAACGCCGAGTTACCGTTCTATATGTCATTGGAAAAGTCCGGCTTATGGCATGCTGTTCTACTGGATACAACGAATCCATTCATCGTTCAAGTTCTTCAAGCACCAGCTATCATGTTTCATGTAGAAGGATCCACACCTCTCGTAAATCTACACATATTTACTGGGTCATCAAAGGAGCAAGTACTTCAGCAACTTCATAAGCATGTAAGGCTAGCTGAGCAAAAGCTGGAGTTATTTTTTAAAAGAATTTAAAAAAATAACAATTGTTTTTTTCCGCAACAGATAGCTTCAAAGACAGAAATTGATACCCGTCCATATATTCCACCGTATTGGGGACTTGGTCTTCACCTCTGTCATAAATCAGAAAATGGGAGTATGGCTCTAAAACACATTCTCGCCCTTAACAAAGCCATTTCATATGACTCAGATTGTATTGACGAAGACCTCAGAGACCCTTTTGGACTGGATATGACAAAGTTTGACAATATCGAAGAGATTGTTGAGGCAATAATCAATTCTACGAAAAAGATCGTCCTCTCTCAGAAATTATCTCTGAAATGGAATGAAACACAAGCCAGCCATTTTGAAGACCTATTAGTCACCGACAAAACAAACACTTCAGATATTCATCCCTACACAGGAGTAGTTGACAATCAAACCGTCTACTATCCGGATATCTTCAACCCTAATTTCTCTGCAAACCTAACTCAATGGGGATTAGATTTATCCAGCATTCCATTTAGTGGTATGATCCTTACGGACAATTTCCCCAAAAACGAAAACGCGACCTCAACTTGCAAAAAGGCTGAGACATTCCTGGAAAACATTTTCCTCAACGGGTCTTCCATAACGAATTCAAATCGAAACCAGACATGGGGCTCTATCTGCCCTAACATTGTTCATAAAGTCGGATTGGGCACAAATTCAAGTGGAGAAAGCAGCTCAATGGGAACTACAGAGAAAGCTCATTTAGAACTTCACAATATCTATGGATTAGAAGCTCTGAAAAAGTTAAGCAAAGTAGCTGTAGCTGAACTGAAAATTCAGAATCGGGAGACTGAAAGCATTCTCCTGTCCAGCTCATCCGGATGGACGGAGTCTTTATACTACGGATCCCATAATGGAATAGAAGTGCCTTTCACTTGGCTTGGTTTGAGAGAAAGTTTGGCTCACACTTTGAGACATTTCGTACTTTATCCATTTTCGGGTACTTCAATCTGCGGATCATATCTTCCTAATGAGTCCCCCGTTGGGGATGCTGAACTTTGCCTTCGGTGGTACCAGCTAGGCCTACTTCTCCCCTTTGCTTATCACTCATACGGGTACTTTTTACGTTCCAACTACAAGATTTATCTTCTTTTATAATGGGCTAACCCTTTTAGATTTGTATATAAAAAAAACTGTATTGATATATTATGAAGGAATGGAAATGTATCAAGAGGGCCGTTAGACTTTTCTCCAAGCTATCAAGGGTACCTAAATGAAGCCATCAGACAACGCTATTCATTTGCTCCGTATTACTACAGCTTATCTAAAAAATACCTGAGGACCTTTGTACCTGCGATAGTTCCGGTTTCCTACTACTTTAATGATGCATTTAAAGAAGGATTGGTGGACCAGTTTATGGTAGGCGAAGCCTTACTAGCAGCCCCAATTATGCAACCAAGTTAGTTTTTAAATCTTCCATAAAGTTCACTTTACTATATATATGGAATTGGAAATGTAGCACTTCAAAAATATTTGTATAGGCCTTACCCGCTCGACTTATTTCCCCCCAGGAGTATGGTATGGAACTGATGGTTACATTGCATGGAATAATTCAGTTATTGGAGGGCCTAAAATTGTAACTGGCTATATTACTCAAACTCCCCTATTTGTAAGGGGTGGATACATAATCCCTACTTTGGTAAGATTTTAATTAATTACTAACATGACTAAGTTCAGTAATCAATAACTTTTTAATTACAGCAAAATCCCGGAGGCAGATCCATTATTGAATCCTTAAGTGGTAATTACACCCTATTGATTGGTCTGTTGCCTAACGATGTCGCTAGCGGAGTCCTGTATCTTGATGACGGTGCTCAAGTCAATACTTTGAATGATGAAATAAGTTTCGAAGTCACAAATACTCTAAATGACTCAGACATTATCATGAATTTAACAATGAATTCTAGCAACACAACTTGTGACACATTGGGTGACAATATTTCAACACGAGTAGATCAAATCAAGATTTTGGGTTTTCCGATTAAATATAAAAATATAAATATTTCCGTTGACGGACAGTCGGCCTTAGGTGACGAACTGGACATGCTTCGGGTTTATAATTTAAACTTAGATTGGTGCCAACATTCTTATATTCATGTAACTATAAGTGCTTTCATAGATTAATCTTAGTTTTAGTGATATTCAAGTTCATATACGAATAAACTTGTAAGTTTATTAATATATTATAATAATTTTACAATAGTTAATTCAGCAATCTTTATCTTTAGCATTAATACAAGGTAAATGGTAGAGCCGTAATCATGTCCTTGTAACGAAAACCATGCACATTCCATTCCATTTATTATAATGTGGATCTCTCACTCACCTGCAGCAGCATACATAAATGTAGTTAAAAAATATAACTTGCTAATTTTGGTCATATTACACTCAATTCATCAAACAAAATGGGACCCTAAAGAGTTACCTATTAATAAGAATTGATAAAACATCTTTACAGAACCTACGATACTATACTAACTAAGCTATATGTAATCGTAACACTACCATATTATGAGTTTCGAATTGAAAATACCGTTCTCTATAAAATTAACAAACATTATAATAAAAGAGTAGTAACGATCAGTATATGCAAAACTAATAACATACCAATAAGTGAATACAATTAATAACTAAAGTTAATGTAACCCAACTACGACGTTGTAAAAATCTTCAATTTTAGTTTTCAGAGAATTTAATAATTGTTTCGCAGGGGGCTGAATGTTTTCCCATGAAACTGGAGTGTTTGATGAGATGAGAACTGCGGCTCCTACTGTAAGTGCCATTCCACAAGTAACAGCAGCAGCTCTGCGAATTTTTCTGTAGTTTCGACTGGTAAAAGTAGGTTGTTTAGTGTATGCTGTTGCAGAATCCAAACGAATTTGATTGAATGACAATTTAACACTAGATCCATGAGATAATTCTGTAGACTTCTTATATGTTTTGCTTATTTTTCTTTCTATCACTTTATCAAGTTCCACACGAGTTGTTCTAGAATGTGTGGAGGTAGACACATTCAATTGTCGGCCATTCCGCTGTAAGTCGTTCTGTTTAAAAATAAATCGATAGAATAAGCCATTAGTTAAGATACAATAAACCCAAACCAAAAGTTATTATCTTAATACAAAGTACAAACAAACAGGGACAAAATCTTATACTACAGCCTACAGGATATCTTAAATTGAAATCTAGTTAAGTTCTTGAAATTTAAATCAAGCAATCATAAAACAGACTTCAGTGAAAAGTATTTGTAAATTTGCTTCTGTACATTTTAACTCACAGTTTCAATTTTTAAACTTCAATCAACCGAATAGGTAATAAATCAGATTAGTAGTGATAGCTTCGAAAATTTGAAATACATTCAACAGCCAAGCCGAAAAATAAGCTCGATAGGTACCCGCAGCTTATAATTGAGTACTCATGTTTTAGTTCATGAGATCAAAAGATTAGTGGAGCAATAAAGATGTACCTCGGTTTGGAAGCAAATCTTCGGCTTGTCCGAACACCAGCATTGCGATTGGAGTCTTGATAATGTTTTGTCTGCTTGGGTTGGGTTCTCAGTTCATGCTCCGATGACTGCTTCAGCTTCATTAATTCAACACATTACTGATTATTTTCAGAACACAAAATTGAAAAACCGTACATCTCTCTTCGAAATTCAAATTCATAATGGGACCCATCATTTAGGTCACATTTAGGATACAATTGTCACAGGCTATCCAAACATTTTTAAACAGTGAAATCATCCCGAAAGTGTTTCTGTTTAAAAAGGGTTTACACACCTTTTTAACGTAGTCAAAATTATAATAATACTACATTTTTTTAGTCCTAGGCTCTTTAAGTTAAGACTATAATGGTGAAGAATGAAGATACCGCCACCCGAATATCAAAGGACAATTAATACAATTATTCCTGCACACCAGGCTTATAATCGGTCAGCAAGCAGATTCCCGTTTGATTAAATACACAACCGTAATGACCATACTAATTACAGATTTTAACTGACTTAAATTGGCCTATGTACCTTTGTACCATCGACCTAATTCAAATGTGATTGAATGCATCTGGGATAATTTGTAATTGGGATATTGATTTTGATTTGATTTTGACACATACAAAATCATACTTTGAATTAGAATGGACTGAATTTTTAATCTTTAAGAGGTGTGCTAATAATACATTTAACGGTTATGCTAACGCAGACATATGAAGTAATGTTGAAAAAAGAATACCACGATAAATCAGAATGTTTGAAAACATCGTTTTATAACAATTTACAAAGAACTTCACCAACATAAAACAGTACCCAACCACAAGCTGCAGGCCATTGCTCATTCAAGCCGTACAAGATAAACCAAAATGTTATTGTATCACTAATAAAAAAGAAAGTCAGCATCCATATCCAGTGTTACTTCGAAATCAAGTCAATGTGTACTTCAAAGTTCAAGCAACCTAATCAAGTGTAAAAACTGAAGTTATTATTTTAGAAACTAACGAAGCAATTAAATAGGGAAGGTCATGAAGGTATGATCATATTTAAATCTAGTCTCTATCAGTACCTTACAGAAATATTAATTCTACTTAAATCTTATTAACAACAATTACACGGAAATACTTACATTCTCAAGCTTTTTTTCAAAAGCCAACACTTTCTCCGGGCAATCCAGATTATTTTCTGGCTCCCAAGTTGCCTTTGACCGTGGATAATCCTTCCATTTGACCAAAAACTCCCGATCTCCTTTACGAAGGTTACGCACTTCCAAGATCGTCTCGACCTTGAGATAAAAAAAATAGAATAAAACTTTGCATAGAACTTATACCTTAATTGCATTTTTCCTCAGATATGGGATTTTTGACAGTTCTAATTCTAACCTCATACTCTGCCTCAGGATCATCCGACTCACTATCACTTGCCTCCGCTTTCTTAGCTACGGTTTTAGACTTCGCAGGAGTCGCGGATTTTTTGGTCGCCGCTTTACCTTTGCCTTTTTTCTTCCCTCCTTTTGCTTTAGCCGCTGCTTTTCCTACTCGACCTTTCTTAGCTTTGGGTGGCTCGTCGTCGTCTTGTTCCTCTTCCTCTTCAGCTCCAACCTCCTCCTCCGTTTCGATCTTATCGGTAGCTTCTTCCGCTCCATTGGTTTTGGATTCGCCATTTTCATCCCCAGAGTCCATAATTTCCTCCTCCTCATCAGAGGTCGGCTTGGACTCCTTTTCTATCTTTTTGGCAACCTTCGCTGGCCGTTTCTTTGATGCAGATCGTTTTGCCATGATGAGACTTCAAACAAATTCACTGGCAATTCTGTTTAGAAAAAATATAATTGATAGTGACCCTGACCTGACCGTGAACAGGTGTAAGGAATTACACTGTAAGGTTGAATGGATGGAGGTTCAGACTTCAATCTCTATCTCAACACAGAATAAGAATACTAATGAAGGGAACCCATGCCAAAATATATCTCTCTCTTGCTGTTGTTGCTGTCTTAACCTATTTCTCTATCGTACGGTGTGTTTTGATTCGACAATCGGGATCTATATTACTACTATGGTTCCTACGACCACCCACACGCAGCGGAACGGAACAAGGCTAGTTAGGACAGTGCAGTGGTATTGTAAGCCGAGTGTTACTCCGGATTTGGGGAGCCAATCACGTAGTGTATAAAGTGAGGGACAAAATGTAAGTTTGAAGACGACCTATCGGTGTGGAATGGCTATGACGTAGCTGAGCGTGATTGGCTAATGGAGTAGGAGGCATGTCTCCCCAAATCCGGAGTAGCGTTCCGTTCAGACTCGGCATAGTCAAAAGCGGGATGGATGACTCTCAGTCAAAAGGGGGATGGGGGCTTTGGGGGGTCACAGTCAAAAGGGGAATTGGTGCTTTGGGGGGCTTCAGTCAAAAGGGGGATGGGGGCTTTGGGGGGTCTCAGTCAAAATGGGGATGGGGGCTATCAGTCAAAAGGGGGATGGGGGCTTTGGGGCTCACAGCCAAAAGGGGGATGAGAGCTTATAGTCAAAAGGGGCGCCCGTCTATGGGCGTATCTCCCAGTTTTCCCCGTCATCCAATCAGAGTTACGTCACACTACAAATGACGTAACAATTCCTTCATCTAATAAGAAGCAGTAACGTCCTGTCTAAAGCAAACCGGTTTAGGGAGTGCTCCACCCTCCATCAGTTCACTCTTCCAATAACAAGCAGCCACGTCACAGCATAAATATACTAATAGGGACGTGGCTACTTATGATTGGATGATGAAGTATGAAGGGACGGCTCCCAAACCCTGTATAGAGGTATCCATATTGCAAAAAAAACAGAATATTTACAAATTTGAAAGTACAGTGAAGGTTTATTGCATTTAGAGATAGATCTTTGCAGATTTGAGGAGCCCTCCCTCCTCCTCCATCAGCCAATAACGCTCATCTACGTCATAGCCATCTATTATCTATGACGTAGCTGTGTATCATCCAATCACAGCAGCTACGTCATAGATGGCTATGACGTTGATGAGCGTGATTGGCTAATGGGGTAGGAGGGAGGACTCCCCAAATCTGCAAATGGGTCTATCTATCCCAAAATGCAATAAACCTTCACGATAATCGACGAAAAACTCTAATAGTTGAGATAATAATTAATTATTCAAATCGGGTAATTGCCAGCCCTGGCCTGGCCCAAGGTCCTTTTACTTTTGGGTTTCCTTGGTTCTAAGAACCCAAAAGTAAAAGGACCTTGGCCTGGCCACATGGAGCGGAGAAGCGAGACACAAAAGGTAAATATCAACACCTACAGAAAGCAGTGCAAGAGAGAGATACATAATTTTGGCATCAAATACCCCTCATAGGGATCGTCTAGAATGTAGATGGAAGTAAATTATGCACGGCAGACTTAAGGTTCTATTGGATTACGACATTCCCTACACCCCTAAACTGCAAATGGACTCACAATCCCCACATGCAGCTTA
>JAQFYM010005227.1:0-13699 GCA_034694785.1 Agrenia bidenticulata
CAAAAACCAAAAAAAATTTCTCCAAAAAATCTGTTCATTTACGATCAAAAGGCCTTTAACAGCCATATACGCGCCTCTTGAGCTTTTCTATTAAAATCCAACACTGCACCAGCCAGCAAAAATCTTTTACTAGTACATGTTAATACGAACATTAGATAAGTGGCAAAAATTTTACAATAAAATGGTTGTTTAATAAAAGCTTCTTTTTTATATAGAAAAAACTCATATGATGTATTTTGTTCTCGTATGTTAAAAAATACTTGTCATTACTTTTTTTGTGAATATTTTTATTTAAAAAAAAAATGCAAAAAATTACTGAACAAAGTTTTAATACCGAAATATTTTTGTCATACTCCAACAAGTGAAAAAGACTGATATAAAAAGTAAAAAAATCTATAAGTTTTTGCTAAGACTTATTTAGGTCATTGTAACTTAATTACCATGTATAAATTCAACATAAATTTTAATTCACGCAGTTTGTTATAATACCGTCACAAAAAAAAGCAGAAAAAAACCAAGAAAGCAATAAGATGAAACTAGCAATTTATTTTTAAATTTTGTGAATTTTTTTTTTTATGTGACAAAAAACATACAAACAAATGTAAAAAAAACCTTAAACTTTTTTCTTGTTTTTTTTATGCATTCTATACAGCGAAAAACTAAATTTGATATTTATAATTTATAAGTTACGTACAAAAAGTAATCTTATATCAATATTCATCTGTGGTTGCACAATTGATGTATCAGACAGGTTTGCGTAACACTGTATATTATCATTACAGAGGAATATGTTTGTTAAATCTAACCGTTGTTACATAACCATTTATCACAATGAATTTTTTTTTATCTGTTTCATGTATGATGCAAGTTTGGTTCATGTTACGCGCAGCAGGCTAAATATGCTTTTTGGTTGGCACGATAAAATTTCTATACGCGTATTTATTAAGATTTTAATATTAACGTGTTTTAAAACAATTTATGCTGGTATAGTAGATTTGAAATCATGATAAGTAACATGTATATAGGTAAATATACCCGTATGTATATATAGTCATGTCTTTGTTTTTTTTGATATGACAGTAACCCCAAAAAAAATAATAGGTGTAAAAAATGAACTATTCCAAAATAATTTTTTATCATTTGAAGCTCGTTACGCTTATTTTTTTTTTACAATTATTTTTATTATATACTATGCAATTACATAAAAGTCAATATATGAAAATATTTTGTTTGCTTTTTTTTCAATTTTTTTTATATAATTTATTTTCCCCAACATTTTAAAATTATTAAAACAAAAACCGTTCGAAGATGAGGGTCTTTACAGTACCTGCATTGTCATTTAACATTACTTTAATAAGATACAATTTTAAAATTATAGGTAGTCTTTGTAATCTATTATATAAGGTTTTTCGATCAAACTCGACGGTGTAGCAACCATTCTCGACATGATTTCAATCGAACTCGACTTGTTGCAATCAACTCGACGCGTTGCAATCAACCTCGTCTATGTTGCAATCAACCTCGACGGTGTTGCAATCAAACTCGTCATTTTGCAATCAACCTCGACATTTTTGCAATCAAACTCGACAGTTTTACATTTTTACCAAAAAAGAGAAAAAATAGAATTGTAAAATTAAAAGGACTGAAAAAGGTCTACACCATATAATAATAAAATTTTATGCTTTACTTTTTGTTATTATTCTCTTTTTCCTATTTTATCTTCTATACCTTTTTTGTAATACAAAATACAAAAATTATAGAAAAAAAATATACTATGTGAAACGTACAGGATGCTTTATATCAGGTATATTGTAAAATATTTATTGTATTTTGTTATAAAAAAATCTTATAGAAGAAAAATAAAAAAAAGGAATAATAACAAAAAGTAAAGCCCAATATTTTATGCATATATGGTTTCCACCTATTTCAACCCATTTAATTTTAAAATTTTTTTTCTTTTTTGGTAAATACGTAAAACTGTTGAGTTTTATTGCAAACATGTCGAGGTTGATTGCAAAGTGACGAGTTTGATTGCAACACCGTCGAGGTTGATTTTAACAACGACGAGGTTGATTGCAACGCGACGAGTTTGATTGCAGAAAGTCGATTTTGATAATAATCATGTCGAGAATGGTTGCAACACCGTCGAGTTCGTTCAAAAAACCCTATAATTAAAATATGCAAATTTTGCAGTATCCACTTTTAATGACTTTTATCCCCTGATAGAGATAACTATTGATTGATCAAAGCCATTAGTAGAATTTTTTGATTATTGGTATATACAAGGTAGTAGGGTTGTGTGTCGAATATGCGAATTTATTGTTTATAACAGAATATTGCATACATAAATCGAAAATAAACGCAACCAACACGTTTTTTTTATTAAGATGTTCTAACTATTACATTACAATTCGGTTCCGCTTGAAAAGCGTCGTATTTTATATTTTACGTTTGAACTATATTTTATTGCTCAAAAACATGCAAAGTAATAAGATTTACATCTTTATAAAAAAAAAAAATCATTTTTGACCTAAATTATTGTTGTTATAGCAATAAGTTTTTTTGATAATTTATTAATACGAATTCCATTATATTTCATGAAATACGAATGTTCCTACATATATCTGATATGCAAAAATACAAGCAATACGAAACGTATATAGTTTGATTTTATTAAAAAAATGGTAGAGCGTACTTTCAAATGGAAACTACCAATGATCTATACAGATACGCATGATACGTATTCTATCTCTTATATAATTTAAATGTTATAAAACAGAAAAAAAATACGTTTTAATAAGTTCTATGTTTGTAAAAAAAATGTAATTTTTTTTTAAAAATAACTTTTATACTTTCATCTAAAGAATAAGAGGTTATATATATTTTCACAGCAGTTTTTATTTTTACATTGTACATAGACATACTATTATTTAGCCATGCAATATAAACTTCTATACCTGGCACATCATTTCTTATATTTGCAGGTGGTTTTTGTTAGAATTTTTGTTAATTCCCGAAAAACACCTAGAATAATTTGATAATTTTTTACTAACAAAGAAATTTTATTAAATAAATGACTCTCGGAATTGAAAAATTAATTTTAACTAGTCGTACGACATTAATTCAGTCGTAGAAAATTTTATACTTTTGCAAACACTAAAACATTTTTGGCATTACTAGATGGTTAGTAGATATATTAAAGGTCCAAAATTGCATTTATATTTTTAATTTGTGTTTACCTATAATAGTTAAGTTAATCTATATGTAGTACAAAAATATTTTGTTAAGCGAAGTACACTAAATCACCCCAATTTAAACAAAAGACTATTTTTTGTGCTGTAAAGCCACATTATATACCTCGCATAATTATTATTTGAAAAATGCTTGATTTTAAGTCTAAGCTAAGTAAAAAATCTTAAAAGAGAGTAAGAAAAATTTAAAAATAAACAAGTTTTTTATTTTTCTATTTTTAACATGTATAATTATCTTTTGGTTCCATATTTTTTTTGTATATATTTTAGCTTACATATCTTTTAACATGATACAAGAATAGAATATCTATAACTGTATTAATAATTTGATTTTACGCTTTTATCACAGCGTCAGATGATTTTTTACTACATTTAAATAAATAGTTTAAATTTTTTTATATATGTTTATATAAATTCTAAACTTAATTTACAAATGTTCCGAATTGGCTTATTTAGGATTTTCAGATTTTTACTGAAATAAACGACCCCTGGTTATGCGTAAAAAAATGGCTGTAAATAATTGAATACTTCGTTTTAAGTTGCATGAAATGCGTGTATACACAATCTATATGTAACACAGTGGCGTACCCAATGGGACGGGTAGGGGGGGGTGTATCCCCCTCTTAAAAAAATTTTCATGCCTGAATTTAAGGGCGGGGGGCGGTCTTTTTTTGTGCAGAGATTTTATTCATTTTAAGAATCCAAATAAAAAATTTTAAAATTAAATTTTTCCAAAAAAAAATAATAAACTTTAAAACATCGTCAAACATTGTCTTTCTGCCAAAACTGTTTCAAAAGCAATGACTAACCCTTGGCCTAAAATTTCCTTGGTACGCCACCGAATAACATGAACAATAATTAAGTTGGTTAATCTTTTTTACTAAAAAAAATCTTTTTTGTGACGCCAAGAGAGTTTTGGCCTATATAATTACATTAAAACATTTCCATAGATATGTAATAGCTATATGAATCAATTAAGCAATTTTAATTTATAATTAAAAATTACACTATATGACCAAAAAACAAAAACAACAACAAACATTCTTTACAAATAAATAGGATGACAAAAGTTTGTTTTATACCCATATCTGTTGTGTAATGCAAATATTGCAAGGTGATTTTTTTGCGCTCAATGGATCTTTGTCTATTGTTAAAAGAGGTTTTTTTGCAGTTTTTTAGGTTTTTTACAAAAAAACTTTCTTTATTTAATCGTGTGTTTATAAATGCTTGTTGTGATTTATAATTGTTTTAAAAAAATTGTTTTTAATCTAAAAATTAATTTTGGAAAATAAATTAAAAATGTTACAAATGAACCAAACCTTTTTTTGTAAAAAAGTTACATCTTCGTATATAATAAATTCTGTATTCACTGTACAACTAAAAACTGTACAAAACGCAGTGTCAAATACAAAAAAACCATTTTCGTAACTTCTGAAAATGCAAAAAACATTTTAATAAATGACTTGTTACTTTTAATGCTTTTTAAAAAAAATGTAAAAAATTAAACTACTTAAAACATAGCAAATTAGACCCTTAAGCATTGATTACACTTCCAAGGTACAAGTATCATTTGACTGCATTTTTTCTCATTTTGCAAAAATTTCATGCCACTTTATTAAATTTTCTTATAATTTTTACACTGCAAAATAGATGTGTGGAAGATGCATCAGTGTAATTTCAATTTAAACCAAACTAACAAAGTTTTAACCATCAGCCATTGCATTTGTTTAGTTAGTTTTCACCCCGTGTCTTTGTTTTTTAACGGTTAAATTGTAACTTTTGTTTTTGAAAATATAAGTGAATTTCATAAATAAAATTGTAAATTCGTTTTACTGTCAACATCTACTATTTGATGCTGAAAACAAACACTTTTTTTACAGATGTTTTTGAACTGTAAATAAACTGTTTTGTATGTAAAAATATCGCAAAAACAAACTTTTAGTATAAATTTTACAGACCTTGTATTAAAAGAGGTATGATAAATTTGCGTTAATCGAAATATAACAACCATGCATTTTATGTTAGGTCATAACCGACTTAGAAAACAAACAGTTTATAACCTGTTTTTGTACTAAAAAAACACGCTTAATCAAATTATGGTACACATTATTTAACCATTGCACGTCTTTAAGAAACATTAAATTAGCAATTAATATTTTTTAAGAATACATAGATGAGTCGTTATTCCAATGATACCAGAAAATACTTGAACTAACAAAAAAAATAACTTTGATATATGTATACCAACGAAAATTGATTCGTTAGAAAAATATGTTTTTTTTTGCGTAGTTAAAAGTAAAAATAGCCATTTATACAAGTACTGGTGGTGTTTTGATTTGATACTAGTTTTATCTACTTTTTATATTTAGTAAACGATTTTAAACATCTTTTGTCAAATATTTAGAGCATGGTTTTAGAAGAGAAGACATGACAACAATGCGTAAGAAGAAGTTTTCTTGTGTTTACTTGTTTGAAATTTCATATTTTTGTTTTTTTTTATTATTTTACATCTTCGTTTTTACTTTTTTACTTTTTTACATTATATCAATTAAAAACTTTTTTACAAGCATTATTCCTATTCTTTAAGATTTTATAATTTATTTTGACGGTGATATTTTTTACCATTACAAATAATTTATATTTATTGTACTTTTAAAATGTTTTTTGGAATAAATATATCTTAAAAATATCTATCCTAACATTTTGTCTACATTTGTGTTCCCGAAAATTTTTATAACGACCGCTATATTTTAATAAAACATTTTAATTTTTAATAAACAAATAAAGTCAATCATGGTCTCAAACAACAAAAGAAATATTAGGTATTTTACCATTTATATAGTACTCAATTACTAAGATTTATTTTATAATAATAAGCTTATTTTTTGATCTTCTGTGCTATAAAAAAACAACAAGACTCAATAGAACGCCCAAGATATACAAAATACTATTTTATTATTTGATTAACAGATGCTTAGTTTTATATATGCATTTTTTTGTAAGTAAAAGACTAGTATTTTTAAAAAAAAGTTGTAAAAAAATATAAAAAGACAAAAACCTAGAATAACTATAAGCACCAAATTTAAACAAAAAGTCAAAAAGAAAGTAAAATAAAAGTTTTTTAAAGAATTTAACTAAAACAAAAAAAAATTAATTAAGCTTTACGCGTCGAACTAGCCGAGCCTGTATATTTACTGCATTTTATATATGTATTTTGACTATTTTTATGTAGAGTTTGGCTACAAAAAGGTCAATTTTGCTAAATTAATTCATTAAATTATTCAAACTGCAATAAAATTAAAAAAAGAATATCTGAATAAATTAACAAAACTTTTGCTTTGTTGTTTATTCAATTTATATCTTTTTAGGTATAATCTCGGGTATGTTGTAACTATTTTTGATAAAATAAATATATTTCATTATAACATGCTGCAGTCATTTGTGGCTCTAATGCAAAAACTTTACACTAATTTACATTAAACAAAAAAGCTTGTAGTTAATTGCTAGTTTTGCACGCGCATTCGGTCAGTCGCAGTCAAGATTAGGACTGTTTGCATTTGATTACAAAGAAACTATTACAAAAAATAAATTATTATTTTTTTAGTTTTTTAAACGTCTTACAAAATAATCATTGAAGTAAATACGAACGCATTACAGCTATACTTTTCATGCGCAGAAAAAGCATTTATACATTACAATTAAATAATTTTTGTAATAATAAATCATCAAAGCAGTGTCTTACAAAATAAATTCAGTTGACAAAAGCTAATCATTGCGTTTTGAACAGCAAAAACTATAAAAAAAACATTTTTTGATGAGGAAAACCTGTGAAGGTTTTTGCAATTTTATGTTAAAAATTCTATGTATCAGAATTGGATTATTAACACGACGTTTCCTTTTTTAGCAGATCACATATAAAATATGACTAATCTATTCTTTCTATAAAAATATGCACCAATTCATCATGGCTGCTCCTAAACTTTGACACTACTACGAACTTGTATTTTTAATTGTTTTAATTGCACGTTAATACAGACTGAACGACGTGGTTGTTACCCCGTGGATCTGTCGGAGTTTTATTTTAACGGCCCCAGGCAGGGGCGGATTTAAGGAGGGTGCACTGGGGGCACGGGCACCAGGGCCCCGGCCGAAGGGGGCCCCCAAAAAAATTTGCTTTGGCCTGTTTTTTTGTAGAAAAAACATAAAAACCATGTTCATACAAGTAAATAAAAAAAACGCTTACAAAATATACTATGATAAACAAGCAGTTAATTTGTTTATCATTTTATTTGAAATTTTATATGAATAAGAAGTGCTATATTTACACCTTATTAACTTTTTTCATAATGCGACAATTTTTTTACGTCGTTAAGTAAACTTTTTTAAATTATACTTATTTTAAATATAATTAATTAACACTTTTTTAATTTATTTATAGCATATCACAACTTTAAAAGCTAATTTTTCATCATCCAAAATTATATTATCACAAAAAAACATAAAAATTGGTTGTTTGCTGTTCTGAATATAAAAGGTATGGATGAAATTGTTTTTGTTCGTTGTTGCAAAACACAAAAATTTGCAATTTTCTACAAATCAGATCCATGCAAAATACTTTTAAAATTCCGAAAACGTTCAAGCAATTCTTACCTTAACTATTTGTCTATGATTTAACCTTTACAGTTGGAAACCTAAAAAACAAATAATAACCAGGCAATATTTTGTAATTTTTTTTGCTGTAGGATGCATATAGTAAAAAAAACATTGCTAACATAGGGATTTTGTATTGTTTTTATGATAGTCGTTACTTTATCAAACGATCCTAAAAATATCTTAAAACAACTGCTTATTGCAAGTCAATCGAAGCTTGTGTTGTATTTTAATGTTACTGAATGAAGCATCAAAAAATAGCTAAATGCATTTGTGGTTTATATTTTTTTAAGAAAAGGTTTTTGCTTTGCAATTTTTTTAAAGTCTATTAAAAGATAGTTTGCTGAAATAAAATAAAACTTGTTTTAAATCATCTTTTTCTTGCATTTAAGTAAAAATTTCATAAGGCCTGAAAAAAATCTGGCAGCAGATGTTAAAAGATATATGTTTTCTTATAACACATATTAAGCATAATGCATTAATTTACCAAATTCTATAAGTAGTATTTACAATAAACTTTTTTCGTAAGTAATTGTCGTCTAAATTGTAATATATGTGCAATGCGTTATTATTATACGCATTCTATGTATACCTATAAAAATTTTCAGTTTTTACGTTTATAAAATATAATGAATACACCCTCCGCCCCCAAATTACTTGTATACTTTACCCCTTAAATTATGGCTAAATAAGGAAATAAGGTGACAAGTAATTTGGGGCAGAGGTGTATACACCAAATACTCAATAATTTTTTTCTGACGATTTAATATAGCTCTTACAGAAAATGAAATACGCAGCTACAAAAAAAACTGAAAAATAGGTTTTATCACTGACTACTACTAATAAAAATTTTAAAAATATAAAGGGGGGCCCCAGAAAAAAAAAGTGCCCCTCGGGCCCCGTAAAATGTAAATCCGCCCCTTCTTTTAGGGCGTTTTTTTTAAAAAAAAACTGGTTTGTAAATAGTTTAAAAATAAACCGGTTTAAAATATATCAAAAAAACCGCAATTTTGTTATTGTTATTTGTCAAATTTTTCAACAGTTTATCAAAAAACAGTTTTGAAATTTGCAATATTTATTTTTCCTGGCGAGATTATTACAAAAAAAACTGATTTTTTTCGCCATATAACATAAATTTTTTATAACTGGGAATTTTTTTAGCCTTAAAAAGAGATTCTAAAAATCAATATCTGTAAACATATTTTTTTATTTTGCCTATATATTTACCCGAAAGTAGGATATACTAATACAGTAAAAAATATTATAATTTTATGGCAGTTGTATTCAAAATATGCATACAAAAAGTAGGTATCTACTATAGCAGATTTATTATTAAAAAACAGACTATACGAACGGCCACAGGACTGTAAAAAAAAAAAAAAAACAAAAAATTTAATTATCGATAAAATGATTTGCCAGCGTTTTTTTATTTGTTTATTTCCTTATTTTGTGCATTTCATATTTTTTTATATACTTAAAGACAAAAATCCGAGGGTGAATTAATTGGCTTACAATGTGATAAAAAAAAATTAAAGTTTTTGTATCTACCGCGAACTTTCTACACAAATTACCGGGTTTTTGTTTTTTTTTCTTTTACGTTTATAAAAACAACAAAAATAATAGGAATGTTACCAGTTTATACATATATGTATTATAAATCAAAATCACTGTACTTTATAGTAAAAAATAAAATTTAAAATGCCATATATGGCGTAATTTTTTTGTGAATACATAATGTTTTACACATATACATTTTAAAAAATTTTGAACTTTTTATTTTTACGGAAATTTTCAAAATACTAAGTATAAAAAATATGCATGTATAAAAATAGTGTTTCTTTAATATGCATATATATTGCCGGATACATAAATATTTTTTCCCCATGCTTAAAAGCATTATGAAAAAATAAAAATAAAAAATACAAAAACAGGTATATACAGAGAAAATGTGTGTTGAACCACACAAATGACATAAATTTTTCTAAAGCCATATAAAAAAAATACGAAAAAATATACTTTAAGTATTACCCATACGTTAACAGAACACAAAAAAAAAAAAAAAAGCATAAGCGTTTAATTTGTCTTCGATTATCTGTATTTTTTTTTACTATTTTATGGTAGTGTTATCATTTTATACATGCATAAAATTACAAACATGTATGTATAAAATTAATGTGATTTTTTTACTATAAACAGGCATGTAAAAATTGTAAACATGCCTATTTATCCAAAAGAACTGTTTTTTTTAAATGTCAAAAAATCACGCAAAATAAACTTTTTTATTTAGTTAAAAAACCACCGGATGTGTTATTACAAAAAAAACCGTTTATAAATAAACCGTTTTTTCTATAAAAACATAAAAAACCGAATAGCTTAAATAGTTTAAATTTAATAGTTTTTATATTGGTCAAAAAATTATTCCCTTAATTTCTGGTTTTTTATTTTGTTAACTATGCATACATCAATAACTATTACAAGTCCCGATTTGACATTTTTACATTGCATGCGAATTTACTTGTATCTGCGTCACCTTAAATCGTTGCAAACAAATGATTTATATGTTTTAATTATTTATATCCGCAAGCATTGTTTTACATACTTTCAATTTATTATTTGGTGAATAAAAAAAACAATTATTTTTGTGTTTGTACATTTTTGAACATATATTGAGATTTTTGTAGCAGCTGATATACAGTCATACTTTTGTATAAAGGCGTGCCTGGATTTTTTTTTCCGTAAATCATCAAAGTATTTGAAACTAAATTGAAAATCATTTTTAGTTAATGTTTAATTTAAAATCATATATATTTTTTTCAGACATGTTCTATGTATTATTATTTTTCAATTAAAATTTGTTTGAGAAAATTTTTTTTTGTTATTGCGATTTTGACAGAATGTCTTGTCAAATTTTTTTTGAATATTTTTTTAATTATAATCATTTCCTCGGACAACATTTTGTCAAATTTTAATTATAAATACTTTTTGATATAAAAACTCTTAAATCTTGTTAAAAAGAGGCATTTTAGTAGTCGATAAGAAAATGTCAAAACTGTTTTGTTGTAAATTGTATCTGATAAATTTGATTAAATATCTAAAATCGCAGAAAAAAAATATTAAAGCGTTTTGACAAAATTGAAATTGATTATAATAACTTTTCTAAACACGCCTTAAATCGAAAGAACATATACACAAAAATTGTTTGTATAAACAATACTAAAATCTTACGAAATTAAATTTCCCTTGAAAAAAATTTACGCCGGGGTGAAAATATATAAATATATTTACTTTTATGATTTACAATATTTACACAGTTAAAAGTGTTCGAGACTCTTAAGAAATCTCGTTTTTATATCTTTCTTCTTTTTGGGTACGAGTCTCGAGAAACGAGATCTTGAGATCGATAACCCTTATCATTACAAACACGAAAAAAGCACGGGAAAAAAAAGTCTAATTAATTTTTTTTGATCAGTAATTTTTCTTCAAATTACTTTACATTTTTTTGTTTAAAATAAAAGGGCATCAAGAAGATTTTTTTTGATTACAATTACAAGCCATTTTTAAAATGCCCGTAACATACAAAAAAATATATTTTAATGGTAAAATAATATGCATCAGGGGTAAATGCCAGATAAATAGCATCCAGGACAAAATTGTATTGACAAAAATGCCTGAGACATATTTTTCAAATAAAAACGGTCTGTAAAAAATGTCCACGGTATCATTATCAGGTCAATGACTGTAAAAACATATCCGGGGTGCATTTAACCGATAAATGTTTGGAAAGAAAATTTAAAACATATAACCAACAGTAAAATGTTCAGAATTTGATGTCTAAGTTAAAATGACTATATATGATTGACAGGAAAAATAAAAAAAAGTAAATTTGTAATATATGGCTTTAATAAAAAAGCTTGCATACAATATCCAGTAAAAATTTTTGATATAAAATGAACAGGATTTTTTTTTTGAGAAAATATCTATACAGCAAATGTATAGAAAAACTTTAACATAACAGTACTGCTAAAAAATGTACATGTAACTTATCACTAGCAATATTTCTGGTTCTTATTACCAACTGATTCCAGTATTAATTAGCACAGTAATACTGTACAAATGAAAGTCAGAGATTTCGACTTATTACACGTTGTTTTTTTTTGCTAAAGGCGTTTACTTTTGATAGGCATATCTCTTGCTTAAAAATTTTTAGTATTTTTATTTTGTTTTACTACATCTAAATGTGTAGACGCGCATTGAAGCTAATTATGACCTATAATAAGAGGTATTTTATAATTATAACAGGACCTTTATAGTAGGTAAATTATAATTTTGTTTTAATTTACAATTATAAACTTTGGCAAGTAAATAATTTGTCATTTGTATGAACGTGACGTAAAAATACATTTTCTTTTTTGGTTAATGTCGGCTTTAGGCCCGAGGCTTTGTTGGTCTTGCGGAAATTCATGAAATAACTATTTATTTATAACTCCAGGTCTTATATATCTGTTAATCTTATCTGAAACCAATAAACAGGTTTCACTCATATCTTATCGCAATCAGACCAGAATATTAATTTCCTCTTATGGTAAATTAATTGGTCGTGAGAAAATGCAAAATTTGCGCTACGCGCAAATTTTGCTGGCGTCACAGCCTTCAGCTGTGGCCGGCAGTGTTTGCGGCGACAAGACTTCGTCAATTGTGTCCTTTGGGAAGATCATCAAGTCAGCTCCCTCGACCCCGTTCAGTCGCCCGGCTTCCGCCTGCCCTTTATGCAGACGTACGCCTTTGGCTCCTTCAGGGGTCTCATCCGCTGACTTGATCAATACATCAGCGGGAATAGACCCAACAGGTGGCTCTTTTTCCTCTATACCCGATTTTCTATATAATTTACTGTTTTTTATGGTGTTTTTTTATTTTTATTATTACCCCTCTAATCCTATAAAGATCAACTTACAACCAGTAATTTAAGACAGAATTTAGTACATAAACAAGAAAACAACGCATATAAACACATTAAATTAGACATAAGTGCATGGTTTTAATCTACCAACATTAAGCGTTACAAATCCATGATTTTCTTTTCCTTTATATTTGGAAGAGTTATTTTGATACAAAGAAATAATTAGATAAATTAAAATATGCTAAAAAACGCAGAGGTAAGCTGGTATATAGCGTTTATATCTATTATATCAAAAGAAGTTTAGTGAATAGATGTTTTTTGTTAGTGTTCTGTTTGGTCGGCATGAAGAGAGAATTGTGGATATTTTTGTTTAATGAATATACATTATACATGACTTACAAAACTTGTTATGACTTTATAGATAATTTAAACTCAAAAAAATATTTGGCTTTACCTATATAACAACCTAAAATTGACAAAACTTTTGTATCTGTTAAAACAGGAAATTGTTACTATTTTTTAGTATGAAGCTCTGTTTTTAGTTATATTTGTTGTGATAAATGTCAATTATTTTTTATTAACCATAATTACAATTACTTTAAATATTTTCTCAATTACCACAACTATTTAATTGATGATCTATACATTTTTGACCATTAAATTACCCTATAAAAAATTTTATTAAAATAGTAATTAATCTTTTTTATAAATTTTGCAATTCTAAAAAATGGCTTTTATTAAAGACATAATAATATATACAATTATAAAATATTTTCAAAGTTTGTTGTAAACATATTGATATTACAGCAACATTGCATTATATTTCTATCAGGCTTTGAAAAAAAACCCAAAAGGATTAATAAAAATAATATATTTATTAAATTGTGTTACAAGATAAAAT
>JAQFYM010005228.1:0-13697 GCA_034694785.1 Agrenia bidenticulata
ACAAACATTATAATTTCTGTAGACTATAACAAAAAAAATGCCTAGGTAAACTTTACATTGCGTTCATTTACATTTTGATTTATACGATATACGGCAGCGTTTCCCAAACTATGGGTCACGACCCTTGTTTTGGGTTGCAAGGTTTTTTTCTTGGGTCGCAAATATTTTTTCGTGTATGAATTATTAATTACTTGAATTTACGTTATTTACTGAGGTTGGTATCAGTGGCGTGGCTATGGGAGGCAGGGGGGGGGGGGGGGGCTTTGGCCCCTTAGAAAAAAAATTCAGCCTACATGCAAGAAGATGTCTTTTTTTGGGGCGACAAATAACTCGAAAAATATTTTTTCAAGAAGTTTGTATTTTTTAATTTCGAAAAAATATTTTGCAAAAAAAGAAAAAATATTTTTTTTTCGTTTTAGATACATTTTTTTGCGCCCCATTCGTAAATAATTCCTGGCTACGCCACTAGTTGATAAAGTGTTTGTATTTATATTAATTTGCTAAATTATTGTAAGAATTGTAATTTTAAAAACAAAAGATGATCGATGAGTAAGGCTAACACATAAAGCTACTAAATGTTTCGTTTGCTATTTTTTTGCAAGTTATTTTTTGGATTAGACCTATAAAAAATAATCTGAGAAAATATTTCTAGTCTTAAAATAAAGATTTTTGCGTAGCCATTTTGTAAAGAGGCAAACACGGAACACATTATACAAAAACTTATAAAAAATCCAGGAGTGGATTTATTGGAATCGTAAAAATTTTTTTTAGTTTTTTTTTGTATATAATTTTTGTTGCAAATTTTTGTTGCAAATTTTTAATACGCAAATTCAGTTTTGTTTTGCAACAAAAACTACTTTTTGTATATACAAAAAAACAATGGCTTTTGTACTTTATTTTTATGTTTACTTGCCTACGGTAATCAATGGCTTTGTGTATGTTTTTGCAAAAAGGGAAACAATATAAACAAATTATTGTAAAAAATGAACAAAAATTATACTTTTAGTAATTTATATTGCTTTTTGTGTGCTTTTTAATATCATATTCGTAATAAAAAAAACTCAAGCAATATGTATTTGTATGTTGGTTTTTTGCTATTTAAAAATAGAAAAAAGCTTTAAAATGACAGAAAAAGAACTAACGTCTACATAAGGTAGTATTTACTAATGCAAATGTTTTATACGTATTGACCTAAGAAATATATTTTTTCACAATTCCATAACGATATACAACTTCAGTAATAGAAAAACAGTTTCTGTCAAAATTGCAGAACAAACTGCATCGATAAAACGGATTATACAACAAATAAGTTTATCTTATCTTGTTTAGAACGCGTCTTAAGTGCATAAAAAGCCACAATGATGCCGAGGTGTACAGCGAAAAACATTTAAAAAAAATCAGGGGTTTTTATAACAATAGCATTTAATTTTTATTTTTTTCTGCGTATAAATACAGGTTATAAAGCTTTGTTAAATTGTAATAGAATTCGTGCTGTTCTTTTTTTATTTGAATATTTGATCCAATAAACTAATAGTTACCATAAAAATAAGCGCTTACCTAAAATCTTGATGTTTTCATGTGTGTTTATAAACCTTAAGAACAAGCTAACTATGCAAGTAAATACGCAAAAAAAAGTGTTGTTTTGCTTCTCTTTTGATATGCAAATTCTGTTTTTTTGTTTATCTAAAAAACATGTTTTTCTCCGAAATTTAATACTACTAAATACAGTATTTTTTAGATAATGTCTGTTTTGTATTTAAACGAGTAACGCGAAACATTTTGCAACAGCAATTTTTTTGCTCTTTTATAAATTTCTAATGCACCTTAAAAAACGCTAAAAAGTGTACAAAAAATATAAACCAGTTTTTTTTTTAACATTTATATTTCTATGTGCAATTGTATCGAACTTTTAGAGGATATGCAATTAAAACGCTTTCAAAACAAGATATCTATAAAAAAGTATTTTAAACATGAGTTCATAACGCAAAACCCTTTTAAAAGTAAAAGAAAAAAATATCAGAACTCCTTACTAGCTTACTAGATATGTTTTTTCGCTTTTTCTGATTTTAGTTTCGTTTTTTATGACTTTTTGTATTAAGCGTACTCGCCTGATTTTTTTAATAGCCTTTTTAACATAAAAGTATACTATTTGTGTTTTATATTCATTTATATTGCAGTTTATTTACTTTATTTACAAAAACTAGTATAAATTTTTTTCGTAGACCTGAAAAGTGACAAAAAGCAATAAACAAGATGTTTTTGATAATGATGGTGCTATTTACAGACCAAAACACTTTTGCATAATGTCAAAACCCTATATATAAGCGTGCTGGATATTTTTGATATTGACATTTGACAAGATGTTTTCGAAGCCAACAGATTCGGTACACAAGTAAAAAAAATATTAAGTAAATACAAGTATTTGCATTTTACAACGTAAGTTTATCATCATGTCATTTGTCTAGGACTAACATGTTTGTTTTTTAAAAACTTTTTGCGTGCGCTTGAACTGTCTAATAAAACCAATGCTATTTTTTTTATGTTTTTGTGCTATAAGAACACTACAAGATACAATACACAACAGTAAAAAAAACTTTTTCTCATCCGGCTTATTTTTGTTGTTTTTGCATTTTTATTGTAAAAAAATGACAAAATTAGTTATATTAAGCAAATAAAAAAATTGAATACAGCATGAATACTTAAAATCTACCTGCAATATTTTTTGTAGTAGAAATTACTGTTATATTTTGACCTGGCTTTTTTGTATAATATTGTTCTTTGCACTGCAGCAACTTATAATAAAACATTTCCGTTGAAAACTCGCTTGTTGAATTACTAGTGCATTTGGCATCTTGCATTTGTACAAATTTACACAAACAATTTTAAACTGCAACTGCTTTATTTATGTGTTACTATAATTTTTTTTACATAGTTTTTTTTCTACTAACACAAAAATTTAATTATTGTCTTATGTTGGATATTGTGGTTCTGTTTTTATGCAATATTTTGTTTTTTATAATTACTGTTTTTGTTTTTTATTATACTTGTATCGCTCTGATATTTTTACCCATATAATATAATTCACTTTAGGCGTTTAAAACAAAAGCAATTACATTAATAGTCTGTAATATTAATTTAAAATATTTACAAAAGATGCATTTTAATACATATTTGAATACGCATCCAAACTTTTAATTGTAAATAAAATAGTTTTTTACACAAATACGCAAATTTATTCTTTATTATGTAAAATTTCGTTAAGAAACGCAGCCTTTTTTTGTCATATCATTTTGTCGTTTTTGTTGCGATTGCCGTTTATAATAGTAGTAAAACATTTATTAGCGTAAAATAATATAATAAACTATTTTTTTTTGGTGATTCCATTGTAGCAAAGGCGTAACCAGACATTTATGATAATGGGGTAGGTTGTATTTATACACAAACGCTTAAAAACATAATTTACAGTTGGTCTTATGATAATTAAGTTTTCTTTAAAGAGATGCGTTTAGAATTTTATAATGATATTTCATGTTGAAAAAAACCTCTGCACCAAAAAAGACACTGCCTTAATTAAGGCCCAAATTAAACGAATGACGATGTTTTTGCCCCTTTTGTCTCCCCTGCCTACATCTCTGATTAGTAGATTTAAAATATGCACATATATGTTATATAATATGATATCGACAACAATATATATTAAATGCGTGCATTTACGGCCTTAAAGCCGCACCATAACATAATTTAAAGAGTCTATGTAAAGTTTGCAGTGTCAACATTTGTTATACAGTTAACTTTTATGATGATGGTAATAAACACAGCTTTATTCGTATAATGCTGATGCATTTTATAAAGCGTTAACAAATATGCAAAAACAAAAGATCATTGAAGAATGACTAACAAAACCATAAAATTACTTAGAAATATACGACCGAACACAATAGTAATCTTTGTTCACGAATTTACCTTTAGCATTAAATATGGCGCTATTGTACAATTAAAATAGAATTTTAGCATATGTTTTTTTTCTTACCAACAAGAATAGAAGGTAATAACAAGATTTGTGTACGTAAAGCGACATAGCAAATTACAAATTATTTATCCGGCACCATTTACAAACAAAAGAATCAAAAAAAACAGTCATATTTGCACGGAAAGTCTGTTTGGTCTATAGACATGTAGTTATGTTCACTACCGTCTTATTTGTGTATCCAAAAAGAATAAAAATGATGTTTGTTTCAAGTAGGCGAAATCTGATACTAGCATGTTATCAATAAAACGTGCATGTTGTGTTTAGTGAAAAAATTCATAAAATAATGCTGTTTATCATATGAAAAAAAACTTAAGAAACAAGATAATTGTGATAGGATCTCATGCATGTGTAATACGATAATACTTTTGCATTTTAAAATTACCCTTGTATTGATAATGTGCACGTAACAACGTATAACATGCATTATCGAAATTTTATGGTTGATTAAAAAATCTTAAGTATTGATATTAATGGCATCAAAAAAAAAAAAGAAACATTAACGACAAGATGACAATTTCAGCAATAAAGGTGTTGACTGCTTTGGTGCCGCTTACATAAAAAACGAGACTGAGAAACATGCAATTTTTAAAAACTAAAAATATCAAGTTCTAATGTAATCTAACTTAAATTTTTTGAATTGGATTCAACATTAGATTGCAAATATTATATGTTTACGATCAACGATTCATTGCAGATTACTTTTATAAAATTGTAATTAATGGTGATTACTAAAAGTTTTTTGTTATCATTTTTTTATTTCCATTCAAGAAAATAACTAATTTATGGATAAAGATGCCCAAAAAAAAACATATAACAGTGCGCAAGTTTATTACCCTAACAGCGTTGTCTGCGCCTTGTTTTTTTCATCTAAAAAGTTGTTTTTGCATCGGACAAGTCTGCAATTGGTAAAAAAATATACTACTAGAAATTTATATAAATTTTTTTATGATAATAAAATCTATTGAAACATTCCAGTATTTATTGGACAGGCTTTTTATGTACCGTAAAGTACCAAAAATATGTTTATAATTGATAAAATAAAGCTGACATGACGAAAATATTTACTTCTTTGTTTTGACGATGTTTGACACTACCTTATACGATAAAATTTGCCTGGTTATCGGAAATTTAAGGGTGTTAAAAAAATCGAAAAAATTATGTCGCGAATTTTTTGTTTTTGTAAATTATTAGGTCGACAGTAGTAAGTTCGGGCAACGCTGATATACGGTCTATGTTTATTTACATAAATTTTGCAAAAATAAGTTAAGTCCTGCATACTTATGCAAGGATTAAAAAAAACGGGCATATTAAAAAGTGTCAAAGGCAATATGCAGTAAATTTATATGGGGGAAACATCAATATAACAAAATCAAATACGTTCTAAAATTATATAACTTGACATTTTTATAAGTTCTATTATCGAAAATGGTTTGCGATAATGTTGCTTCATTTATTTGTCACCTTGTACATTCAAGCAAAAAAAAAGTTGGTTAGTGAGTTTTTAAAATCCAACGTTTCCCTGCGTTTTCCTTCGTACACACTGTGCAAAAAAAAAAAGATTTTTAACATTATTATTTTGGTTTTTGTTTGTTGAAAAACACAAATGTGGCAAAAAAAATGTTACAAACATGATTTTTAAAGATATTTACTGTTAAAAGAAACATAAAATGTATTGATAAAATATTTGAATAGATTTGCACAGAAATAAATTATTCATATCGTAAAAAAAACCAAATAAATCGATCATTTAAACAATCGAATATTCTAATTACGAACTCTGCCCATACCCTTACCCTCACCGTCATCCTTTCCTGACTATACCAAAACCCTTGAAGTAGGTAGATTGTGTTATTCAGCTACGGAATATATTATTAACAGGTAGGTTACATGTTGTTAAGGGTTTATCATATTATTTTAGACAGTTGTTTTTGTATAATTATCAACGATCCATCTTTTATCAAGCAATTTTAGTAATGACCTGTTTTAAAAGGACAGAAACAAGGCTTCTACCTTATTTTTTTTTAATACTGCATTTTCTAATAAATTAATGTCGGCATTCTTTTTTCAATCTGTGCTTTTTTCTACGCTTTTGCATTTTTTTTTATTAGGGGTAGAATATAGCGATAAAAAAGACAGACATGCAGGTTTAGGTTTTGTTATAAACGTTCATAAATACGCTTCGTATAATTTAGTGTAAACAACAGCATAAATACAGACAAAAGGCGCTTAAACGTTATAATTCATTTTAAAATATATTTAATAAATATGTAACTATGTTATAACAAGAAATAATTGACAGTCGAAAACAAAGCTAGATTAATTCGAAAAAATTGTTAATCAAGTGAAAAATAATACTAGTTACCACTTTTTATACAAACGATTTCGACTATTAAAGCAAAAAGACATATAATGCTGCAAAACATACTATCTTTTTTTGTGTATACATTATAATGAACATAATCTTCTTCTATAGTATGAAAAACATTGTATTTATGCGCTATATTAATTTGATTAATTAAAGAATTTGTACGGGCATTTAAAGGACTTAACAAAAAATAAAAACTAAAATATAATACGTCACATTTACCCGAATTTATTGGAAATAACGCTAGTGAATCGAAATTCATTTCAGTGTTTTTTTACTGTAAATTACATCAAAAAGTAATTTTATATAATTATAATATAAAAAAGCTACGCAAAAACGGTGTTGTAGATAAAAAATTACATATTGAAAATTTAAAGAATAAACTTTTGTCTAAAAAAAGTTAATTGAAACTATGAAGTAAATACAATATGCATTTTAGAAACACATATGCATAGTACAATTACTTTGTGTAACTACAAAAAAGTATATGTGCGGGTACTTTTTTGCCATAACACGTGTTTTTTAAAATGCGTAGATCTCCTATTTTTAAATTGATTATCTTTTTGTAATTTTTAAAACCTCACAATCATTTACACATTTACAATTTTGTTTTTCGACAGCCAAACAAAGTTTTATCTGTAAGAATTTTTGTATAATTGGGCGTTCGTTTGCATCTTATAATAAAAAATCTTAGTATGTAATATAAAAAATCAAACCAAAACAAAAAACCATAATTTCAAAACCCAAGTAAATATATCTATTTATTTACACATTAAAACTAAAATAAACATACTTTGGGACCCTTTTAACTGTAGTTTATTTGTTTTAATAAAATAAAAAAAATAACACTTAACGGTGTTTTTCTTATAAACATGCTGCATATAATTGCGTGTGCAATACATAAAAAAGGCATTTATTTATTAAAGAAATGTTTTATATATAAATTGTTTACTATGTATTCTATATAAAAAAAGTCTTTTTTACTATAAAAAATGCTTAAAATTGCATAAATGGGCCCTCAAAAAAATTTTAAGTGGTCAATGGCCCGTGCAGCCCGCTGTATCTGGCCCTGCTATAAATGCGACCAATTGTATCGAGTAAACAAGACTTATAAATAGAAACCCAACCGCGCTTTTAATTTTTATAATGCCAATTTTTTTGGCAAAAGGAATTTTTCTTTATTATTGCATTTTTGTTATGCTTTTCCAGCCATTGTTCTAGTAGAAGAGACAAAGAGGTTGTTAATTTTTATAAAGAAAAGTTTTATATACAAATGAAAACCATACATTTGGCATATATTTTGTTAAAAACTATACTTTTGGTTTTGATATTTAGATTTGCATCTTTTGGTTTTTAATGCATAATTCTGCATATTATTTATGCATTTTTGTTTCGCCTTACTTTTATAATTTAATAAAAACTGAAAAAAAGTAACTATCGTATTGTTGTACCCGATACTACAAAAGTACGTATTTTTACCTCTTAAAAAAATCAGTCAAGTAATTTAACGGCGTGCACAAAAATCAACCGGTGGATTTTGCCATCTAAGATTAGGGCAATAAAAAATCACTAGTGATTTTTTCTGTTCCAAAATGACATTTTTAAAAAATTCTCGGGGAATTTCACTAGAGCAACTTACCCACAAGCCTGAGGGGTAGCAAAAAATACTCTAGAGTAGTAAAGTACAAAAAGTGAAAATTAAAATTAATTTGTGTTACAAAAAGAAAAATAACACATAAAAACATTTTTTATGAAAATTTTATATATAAAATAAAATAGCCGTTTTTTTGTAATTTTTTTCTTTTTATACTCACAAAGTTGTTTTTTTAATTATTATATCATTACGTTCACAAAAATGTTAATCCCTAATAAAATGTTTCACCAAGCCCATAATTAAAATATAATTGCTTTTGCAAAGATTTTTTGAATGAATTTTTCTATGAAAATATTAGTGTCCCATATTTTTGCCACTAGTAAAATTCTCTAGAGCAAAAAACATTATTTGTATGTACTAGTGATTTTTTGGGACACGCCTATAAGCTATTTTATTATATTGTTGTAGTAAATAGAATAATTATATAATTTAACATATTTAAAAATGGCATTTTCTGTATTTATTTGTAAAGTTAGTATTTTTACAAGTATTAAATTGGGTTTTGTCTAATCAGTGAATTTAAAAATAGTTACTTCTACGTATGAACCTGTTCTTAGAGCCGGATTTACATCTTACGGGCCCAAGGGCATTTTTTTCTAGGGCCCTTATCTTATTTTTTCAAATTTTCGTGTGTATCATGCAGAAAAAAAATCTGTATTTACTTTATATTTGTTGCTGCTTTCTACAATTGCTGTAAAAGCTGTATTTAATTAATAGAAAAAATATTTTATTTTTTGGCGTATACTTATTATAATTTTACAAAGTAAAAAAAATTAACAAGGTATACATAGAATTTTTAGACACGAGAAAAAGAGCAGCAACTAAAAAAACTATATATCTGAAGTATTTTGTTCACTATTAATTGTAAAGGTTGTTTCTAAAAATGTTAAATTTATTACCATTGCGGTTTAATATTTATTCCACAAAAACACGCATCATATTACTAGGACAATAATTTCAATTGCACAAGCTGTACGACTTCAATGCTCTAATGTGCCATAACAATTCCTTTAAACTAAGATATCTATTTTGTAGCAACAAAACGTAGATTAAGGTGTAAAACAACTTTGAACTAACAATCTCTATATATTAAGTATATAAAAGATGCGTTAAACACTTTGTACAGTAGTGAACTAGGGAACAGGAAAACACAAAAACAAGTTCAGATAGACTGGCGATAATTTCGTATTTTTTTTGTTTGTTTTTAGACTAATTCTAAAAAAAAAATGCTTTTTGAAAAGTTACATGAAAATACTATCTAACGGAAATTTTTTAATATTATATAAAAGTGCTACAATCACGGAAAACAATATATAAAATTATTCTGTTTTTATATTGTCTAGTTTACTAATTGCAAAGAGGAACTAAAGATTACAGCTATTCAAAGACAAGCACAGCTTTTATCATAAGCGCAATTGATTTATTTTTATTTTTTATGATGATATTAAACATCAATGCTATATACGTTAGTGATGAGACAATAAAAAACAAAAGCTCAATTTTGCAGTTTTTGTCAGAACAGTAAACATTAATTTTTGGTTTAATCTTGATTGTTATTATAAATTAAAAGATGTAATAAAAAGTGAATAAAGACTAGTAATAAAAGAATAATTGAAAAAAAAGAAAACATACCCTTTTAAGTTTTTTACTAAGTATATTAAAATATACTATTTTGTTACGCAACGCAGCATGCATGCATATTATCCGTCGCATAAAAAGCCATTACAATGTAGTTCTTATGGTTTTGCGTATTTTTGCATATAAAAATGGCAAGAAAATCTTGAACCGCAAAGCTTATACTTTAACATTAATTGCAACCTTTTTTAAAAGCGCTTACTAGCTATGTACTTGCATGTAGATAAACCTCTCTATTTTTCTTGTTGTAAGAATAATATTTTTTATGTCTCATTCTAATATTTTTGGACCCCTTAGCCGTGGATCATGATGCCCTCAGTGCAGTCTTTTAAATCCGCCGTTGCGTATACTACACATCCTAGATGGTGGTGTGGAATATTATGGAAGTCTTAGAGTAAGATTTTTATACAAAACACTAGCCGCATACAAAAAACGTAATATATACGATTTCTTAAATTATCATTCAAAACATTTTTTTTCGGAAAATCGGTCTACCAAAAAACTTTTATTTTTATTTACTATAAAAAAAACTATATGTAATGCATTTATATAAAATATGTAATCGAATGGGGTTCCAAATAATTTAAACCCCCTTTAAAACGAGCTCGGTAGCTTTCTTAGTTAAACCAGTGGCGTACCAAGAAAATTTTCAGCCCAGGGCTAGTCTGTGATTTTTATGCACATATGGGCTAAAAACCCGATTTATGAAGTGAAAAATTTTAATTGGTTTTTTTTTGGCAATTTTTGTTTTTAAAAGTTTTAATGTCAGATTTTTCTTACAAAATTTCTCCACAAACCCCCCCCCCTTTAAATTCAGGTGGAACTTTTTTTCAGGGGGATCAGGCCCCTCTGACCCCCACCCCCTGGGTAAAGGTCCCTCGAACCTATTCGTTTTGTTCTGTCGAGTATTATTTGAGTATAGAACCATCAAAAATTATTTATTACATAAATTATTTTTTTTTGTTTTTACTTTTGATAAAAGATGGAACCCTGCAGCATTTTAGTAATATATATTAATATAACAAAACAGAATAATACTACAATTCGCTTCTTTTATGTCAAATTTTATTTAAAATATATAATTACTAGTGCCGGTTTTTTAATCGGCAAAATCGTCATTTTAGCATCAAAAAATCGGCACAAAAATCGGCAAAAAAATCGGCTCAGAAATCGGCAAAGAAATTTGTTTAAAAATTGCCTTTAAAATGTGATTTTTTGTATTTTGCGTATTTTAAGACGAAAATAATATATATTGGTACATTTATGATTATAATTACTGTTTTAAAAACATTTAGTTTTTTACTGCTAAAACCTTTTTTTCTAGATTTATGCTCAATTGAAGCATGCCAAAGTACAAAATAAGCTACGAGATAGATTAGTAGTTATAAACTACATTTTTGTCAACTGAAAAGACGTTTTTTTTATTTGCAAGCTATTTTCATAATTTATAAATTTTTAAATTTTAGGTTTAGAAATTTATATAAAAATGTGTATAAAGGTGTTATTTACAAGCTGGAAATTTTTTACAGTCGGGAAGCTGTTTGTCTTATTTACATGCTATTTAAACAGATTGAAAAAAAAACCAATCCTAATACTTTTGTGTTTGAAAAATATCTATAAAAAAATATTAGCTTACATTTTTTAACTATTGCATAGTGTAATTTTTAGTTGTGTACACTATTTTATATACCCTTTTTACATAATTTGTGCTATAAATAGAATTTTTCTATGTTCTTTACTGGTCTTTAAGGTCATATAACTGATAATTAATGCATGTTTGAAGTAGTATGTACGTTTTTCGGCCTTAATAAGAAATAATTTTTTGCACTTAAAATGGGTTGTTAGGCATGAAAAATCGGCAATTTAGAAAAAAGTCGGTTGCCGATTAAAAAAACGGCTCTAATATTTACTTGCATGTATAGAAAGTCAATTAATAAAAAAAACTCAAAAGTTGACTATAAATGTTACAAACTGTACTTTTTTATCAAATATTCATTTTTTTTATATCACAAAAGATTTTACAAGATGTTTAGTTACGCATAGTTTACTAACAATGACAAAACGACTATTGTGTAGTGTTTGACTTGATCTGGCGCGAAACCTGGGAGTGATTTTTTTTTAATTTAAGCGTTTAGATTGTTTTGCTGTATTTTTTTTAATGTTTTTGTTTGCAGCTGATTATGTCAAAAATTTTGTGATTTATACATACGTACCTTTTATTCCATAACTTTTCTTTAATAAAAATAAATATATTTTTATTTTAGGTTTCCTAAAAGGGAAAAGAATCTTTTACCAATACGAAGAAATAAAAATCAAAAAATTTTAGATAGAGAAAAAAATCTCTTTAAATAACGTTCAAATTTTGGATTCAAAAAAGCAACAATTAAGGGCAAAATGAAAGCTTTAAATCGAAACAAAAACTCATTTAAAAAACTAAATATTAGCACAACGCGCAATATTTAAATTTTATACATTATTTGCTGTATATTAGGGGAAAAAAAGTTTTATTTCTATTTAGTAAATATATCGACTTAATTTTTTTGTAATTTTAGCATGCTTTATTTTTATTGCATTACTTGTCACAGTATTTTTTTTTTTATATATTGTTTATTGCCGATGGTTTTTATTTGATAGCTATATAAATTGGACATACACATACACATAAAACATATATTATATCTGTTCATGACTTAAAACCATTATATAAGAGCAACTACTAACATAACCTGCAGTTTTTATATGTTTTTACCACAAAAAAATCTAAAGAAAGAATTACATTGTTTAATCTGAAAAAAAGTCACAAAAACCGCTTTTTTTTTATTTAAAAAATTCTGTAACAAATACTTACAATCATCTTAAATTATATGTTTATAAATAACGAAATATATTTTTTGTATATTTATTTATGCTAAAACGTTAAATAAACTGCCCAGTAGCTTTTGAATATCTTTGCAAAACTTTAAATTAACTAAAAGCGTTTACATAAAAAAACACTTGTGATTTACCGGCTGGAACTAAACTCGTAACCAGGGACAAAAATAGTTCCCCCTGCGTGGATATGTTGAGAAAAAAAAAACTAATATTCTAAAACGAAACGAAATAAAAAAATTAATAATGGTAACAAAATGAAATAAAAAACTATATTGCAATATTAGATAATGATGAGGTATGGCCAGTGTTAGGGTTAGGTTAAGGTTTATGTTAGTAAAAAAAATTGAGGAAAAATGAAAGCAGACAAGTATATATGCTAGTAAAAATTAGCTTATTGCAATCCGATATTCTTTTCTATTTTTCAATGTTTTTCTTATTTCATTTTTTTCAGTGCAGAAAGTGTCTGGGGACGAGTTCCACACCATTCTTTTTTTTCCTGTGGACGAGTTCACGTGCCGCCGATTTACCGTGTAATTTATTACGGTAGAATTGCACTAGTGGAAAAATATTGGAAACTAACTTTTTCTACAAATAAATTTGAATTTAATATATGTAAAAGACCGAACTTTAGTATTTAGGTTGGGCTTTATGTTTTATTGGTGTGACATTTCTCGTTTCATCCATTAATAACATCAGTAAAAAGAACGTTTGGAATGTAATATAAAAAAGTTTTACTATGAACTGTATGTTTAAGGCGTGTCTTAAAAAATTATCTAGAATATTTTGTTTTACAAGATTACGGCTACAGAAAAAACACTGGTAATAGCTTCTCTAGATGATAATTTATATGACCCAAAATTGCACTGCATTAAAAATCCTCTAGTGTAATTAACCCTCAAGGCTTGAGGGGTAAAAAAAATACTCGAGAGTAGGGCTGCAAAAATACTATAATATAACAAAATTATACGTATACCATACGTATAAATTTCTGTATAGTATAATTTACTATACGTATAATTTGAATTCCAGAGGATGACACATCCCAGTGGCGTACCCAGAGGGGGGTCAAACAAAAATAAATATGTTAAGACGACGAAAAAATATAATTTTAATTTTTTTGAAAAAATTCTAAGAAAATATAA
>JAQFYM010005229.1:0-13696 GCA_034694785.1 Agrenia bidenticulata
CCCGGGGCCCCGGGGTGTGGAAAAAAAGAGCAAAAAAATACCCCGGGTTTTTTTACCCCGGGGTTTTACGAACCCTATACGTGATGCTGTTATATTTAGTTAAAAATTGATCTCTGGCTGTGCAAGCAGATTTTTTTATTATAAATATATAAAAAAGAACAAAAATGCCGTTTAAAAACATTAATCTAAAAAAAGAAACAATAAACGAGCATTTACATAAACAAAACTACAAGCCAAACCAACTAACATACCCGTGTAGTATATTAAAACATTTGCATAGAAATCATAAACTGTTACAGATTTTGCTGTTCTAGTATTGCTTCTATTTTATTTATTTATGAGTATTCTTTAATATGTAAAGGATTTGGTTTTTTATAGGGCCCAAGGTAGTTTTTTTTATTGAGTTTCGTTGATTTTTTCTGGTTTTAATGCTTTTTTGGGTTTTTGGTAGTTCGCTTTGTTTTGCGATGTAATTGACTTTGTTAGATTTTTTATTGTACAATAAAGGTGACGTAAATTGTATAAGGCAGTATATGTTTGGTAAGTTGATTATTTTGCGAGTATTTTCATTCATTATACTTGCGGCGTATGTATCTGTAGTAGGATTACTGTCTTTCTTGTAAAAATATCTTTATCTATAATTTTTACCATTAACGTATTTGTAGTTTTATTTGCGTAGTTTCATTAACTTAAATGGACCGAAACACAGTATTTTACGTTTTTTATTATCTTCCAACTAAAACTTGGTGTTAAACTGACTCCAAATTTTAGATGTAAACCTTCCCATAGAACGGGTTCGTAGAATTACAAAAAAAATACACTGAGCAAATATAACATGATTTAGATACGAACTATAACTGAAAAACCGAAAAACCCGACCATTGGTGCAGTTCTTAAAAAATTTGACATTAAGAGGTTTATCATGTTTAATTGTACGTTTGAAACCCATGGTTCTATTGTATGTTTTTTGCACATGCGATACACTAGATATCTGGGTGTTATTTTTTAAAATAGCAGATTTGTATAAAAAAACACATAGTATTGCGCAAAAAAAAATTACTAAAAATGTAATTTCAATGCTTTTAGTATTGGAATTGTTTCTAAACAATTTTTTATGCCTTTTTAAAGCTTTTGACACCTATTATTTGTATCAGAGCACAGGTTTTATTTCAATAATCGATTTATAGTGTTATAAAAAATAACTGGATATACAAAAAATATAAATTTTTAATAAGACGCAATAAAAAATTTTCCAATCACGTTTTATGTGTGAAAAAAAAATTGCGCCAGGGGCCTCAAATTTCTAGACCGCCTCTGATTATACTGTTAAATATGTATAAAAAAAAACGATTGTGTTTATTATCTTAAGTGTTATTACTCAAACTTTTTTTGAAAATTATAAGCTAAAGACAATATTTTTCATTAAAATAAGTAGAAACAAAAAATAAAAGCAAAACACAGTTGAACATCTTTTATTATAGTTTGTAGTAATTCTCTCTGTTTTATCGCCGTTTTGTGTAATATTTATGTAGGTGGAATCCAATAAGTAAATAAAAAGAGAAATTTAAAATTGAATAGATGTAAGGGGAAACATTTTTAAAAAAAAAGTTTTTATATTATGTATTATTAAATAAAACATGCTTTTTTTTCTATTTAAAAAAGCTATTTGAAAAAATATTGGTTTATGATTCTTTGTTGCGCGCACCAGAAAATTTTAGAAAATTTCAAATGCTAAGCAAATGATTTTTCGCTGGTCTCCTATGCATAGGCCCTGAAC
Organism: Agrenia bidenticulata; assembly: GCA_034694785.1. NCBI lineage: Eukaryota > Metazoa > Arthropoda > Collembola > Entomobryomorpha > Isotomidae > Agrenia > Agrenia bidenticulata. The sequence continues at coordinate 1,778 of JAQFYM010005229.1, forward strand.
GGGAATTTTGCTGTTTTTTGTGGCAACCGGGCCATACCGGGCTTTGAAGGGAAATAACCAGCACTATTACAAGGTTTCGCGTATCAAAAATATCAATCTTTTTCTGCCTTAAAAAACAAAAAAAGAAGATTACTATTACTAAAATCATTTTTGCCAAATCATATAACAAGTCACTTAATTATGAGCATGCCCTTGTTTATGAATCATCAAAAACTTAAATACAAAATTATTACGTGTATTTATTGACTCCTTACACTTTTGAGTTGTTTTCGATGTAAAAATAACACACTATTTTAGATTTTTTAATTTACCGATCATTAATTTTTGATTTAAATTTTTCTTAAAAAGTTATTTTAAAAGAGATCACTTAAAATATTTGTAAGGTAAGTATTTTATTCACATTTGTAAACTTCTCTTGCAATATATAAAAAATGTTACTAGGTAAGTATAAGTTAGAAAAATACATGTATATATTTTACACATAATTTGCATTTTTTACAGTGTTTAGTCGAATAAATACACTGGTCTGTAAATCAACCCACAATGCGGTCTTTTGGTACAAATATTCTTCATAGTAAAAAAGCTTTCGATTTTAAGCGCAAAAACATGCAAAATTTACTATGCAAAAATTTGCCATACTATTTTGATTCATGTAAATATCTGTAGTTAAAAGTTTACCATGGACAAAAAAAATTCTCTAATAGGGTTTTTTGTATTTATTTACTATATATTACATTATTTTAGAGTTTTATATTGGTTTTCGACAAAAAACGTATTGAAGCAAAACCAGTATTTAAACATGCACTTACACCTATAACATAACCTTTCGTCATGTATAAGCAAACAAATATTATTTTCGTAGCATCGTAAAAAAAAGGAAACTATAGCAGGATGCTGTTATAGTAGATAATCAATCATTTTGATTGTCACGAATCTAACAAAACCATGCCGGTATTATTATGATACAATAATGTTATATAATACTAAAACAAAACCAAAATAGATAAGGTTTAAAAAAAACTTGTTTTAAAAATGCTTCAACATAAGAACACTAAACGGATTTTATAAATAGACGTGAAACTTAGACATATTTTTATATTAATATCAACTCGCAAATAACACAAAAATATACATGCCGAACGTAAAACGAATCAAACAAACATATTATTGAGCATATTCCTATAAAACTTATGCGTAATCTTGTATTAACTATAAAAAGTTTTTGCGGCAACAGAAAAAGTATTAGCAAGGTTTAATATATAAATCAAGCATCCGAAAATTCAACGCGTGCTATTAATAACACTATCTGTGTAAATGATATTTAAGCATGTTTATATAGATTCTATATATATTTTTAACACTTGTTGTTGTCTCATATATATAGTGTGACCAGACGTACTTTTTTTCTTAAAGTACAGTCTTTTTTTAAGGTGTAAAATTGTTCTTTTTATTGTCCTGCCCTTTTTTTGTGTTTTTGCCAATTCCTATGAAATGCATTGTACTGTGTTTTATATAAAAATGCTTATAAAATTTAAAAGAAGTCTTTTATGTGTATAGAAATTAAAATATTTTTCGTGTATAACAGTGCAACTATTGGTTTTTTTTTACTAAGCTTTTTGTGTCAAAATTAACAATGAATAAAATTACATACTGGTTTTATAAACTAATATTATTCAGCTAAAGCCAATACAAACAAAACACTTTTATTATTTTTATGTAGCAATTTCGAAATAAACTATGGCAAAAAATTTGTAGCAATCTATAGAACGTTTTTATTTTTTTGTAACTTGTTATTGAATATAAATTAAATAGATATTACAATGCATTTTAATATTTTCCTTATTTTTTATCTATATCTGTTGTACTAAAATTTTATTTTAAGAAAGGTTCGATGGTATAACCTACAATTAAGATTGTTTTTATAGAACTGTAGCTATTTTTTTATAAAGCCAAAAATGCACTGTAAGACAGGCGTGTTCGGATGCTAGTCAAAAAATTTGCTATAACATTTTTTTTTAATTATGATGAAACACACTTAAGTGCAAACAAATATAAATTGCGAAAAACCAAAAGACCATAGAAAGCATAAATTTTTCATAAAACGGTAACGATTAAGATTTTTCTCTACAGTTTTATCTTGAATTTTTTGTATAAGGTTTGGCATGAAAGGACTACTTTAGATTTAACGGTTGAATGGTGTGTGATTTGCGTATAATCTTGACAGGCTATAAAACCTTCAATTATTAGTCATTTAGATCGATCTTTTGCAACCAATATTGACAATCTTTTACCGTGTAGTAAAGGATTGTATACAAGATAAAGAGAATTGATATAAATACGTACCTTTTTGCAATCAATGTCAAAAAAAACTTATTTTACATGTAATAAAGTAACTACAATTAATTACAGGTTTAATGGAAATAATATACGGTTTTCTGATAGTTATTAACTGCTACCAATGAACAACCAAAAATGGACTAAGGCGTATTTTTAGACAAATCGATAAAAATAACGCGGTCTTTACAGTTTTCTGTTTACCCAAAAAGCAAGTATATTTACTTTAAATATATTTTTTTTGTTTTCAACTTTTCAAAAATTATCAAATATACCTAAACATAATGATTTTACATTTCTTTTTTTATTTGTCCCCCCTTAAATATCCGATAAAGATTATGTACAATGTGAAGAACACTAATATGAGCTTAATCGCAGTATTTCGTAACAAAAAACTGATGTTACTGTTATCTTTGCACACGGTTGTCCTTATAACATAGCTCTTATTGTTTTATACATTGTTTTTTATTATTTTATAACTTTTTATGGTGAACAAAAAAGGAAACGATAACACACATTATTTCTGGGTATTTCAATACTTTTTGTATTAATTGAATAATATGATACTTATTGATGTCAATGTACTTGAATTTCGTGTCAACATTTTTTTGTGTCAAAAAAAAGGAATTTTTTTGATTTTTACATAAAAAATTGGGAATTTAGTCATTTTTTAACGCATCATATGTGTAATTTATAAATTTTAGTACAAAATGGTATTATATATGATAACCTGTAATCACAATAACCTTTGACACAACAAAATTCTTGTATCTGCATTTTTTTATGTAGTTAGAGCTTTTAAATTACAAAAAATTATAAAAAAGCGAAATGTAAATAAATCATCGTTGTAAGGTAATAGTAGAATCTTTAACGTTGTTCAAGGCCTAATTTTTTTACCTGTTGCTAGGTTTATAATATCAAGTGTTTTATGACAAACTATCTGTATGTAATACTGTTAGAAAGCACAACATTATAATTTTTCTAGGTACAAAAATTACAAAGTAATTTTTTAATAAAAATTATTGGGTTGCGTAATAAAAAATCTGTGCGTATTTCCAAAAATAATATAAGTCATTTTCGAATTGTTTTCAGATTTTGGCTTTAATGCATTTGTCATAGATCAGCTTGCATCTAAAATAGAAGGCGCTTTGTTATGTATAATCATTTAGTTTAAAAATATGTTTGCGTATTATTTGATCGTGTTTTTTTGATATAAAATATACACATTGCAAACATTCAAAAAATCGTTTTTATATAATTAACCTTTTTTTGTTATTTTCGCCTAAATAAAAGTTAGATTGATAGTCTAATCTTAAATCACACTGTTTTTCTAAGCCGGAATATTTTTTTTTTTATAGAAGCTTAAAACATTTTTTATTATCGTTATCAAGATTAATAATAAACAGAAAGAAATTGACTAAAAAATTTTAGTTTAATATCAATATTGTCAAGTACTGTTGATAAAACGAGTAACAATTACAAAAGAATGAGATTGTCTAATAATAAGTCGATGTTGATATCAAAGCGTCGACATACTAACGACACGTCGAGACTCATCCACATTTATTTCGATTATACAAAAAACTTGACTTATTCTATTACACTTATAACAAACAAGCAAGTAAATATAAAAATTTTGACGACAATCGTTTCTGTTTAATTTTTTTACCCCATTTTATTAAAATTAAAAATTTTACTGTAAAAAATGTACTTTTTTTTTGGCTCTTTTTTACAAAAAAATCTAGTCACACTACATATATGAAACAGTATAGAAGCAAGAATTTTCACTATAGAAAATAGGTCATATGTGTAGACTAGAGTTCTTAAGGTCCGGTTATTTACAGCCAGGACAGGACCGGATATTTTTTAATCGCATAACCGACGCGGACCGGGCCGCAGGTTACATAACCAGGCCGGATGCATAAATTATGCCAAAGTTTATTTTTTTTGCAAAAAATCTTTTTATTAATTTTTTAATGTTCTTATAAAATTGGGGTTTGCTTACAAAAAAAATCAATATGCTTATATTAGCATTTACGCAACCTAGAAATTAGATATAAATATACTAATATGTTATATTTACCCATAAAGTGTTCTATTTTATCGTTGGCAACAAATTAAAGAGCTTTTTTTACGACGTTGGTAATTTAAATATTTAGAAAACGGATTAATCGTAACATGTAAATATACTACAAATTAATTTCAGTATTTTAATGTGCAAGTGAATGCTGCAAACTTGACAGTACATTTTATAATAATAGCACTTTATTTAAAATTGAATATGCAAAATTTTCAATTGTAATATTATACAAGAGCATATAATTTTAAAATGAAAAAGTTTGACTTGTAGCTTTATTTAACTGATATAAGCAATCAAGAAAAAATTGTTTCTCGGAAAGTGATTAATGGCCCGGACCGGTCCGGCGCGGTCAGTAACCGAACACTGCAGGTCTCTAGTGTAGTTGCACAGAGAACTTAAGATGTGTTTAATAAAACCAATGTTAAAATACATCATATTTTGCAAAACAATTGTATCTTAGGGCATTAATAATGCTTTTTTACATTTTTCGTACGAAAAAAACAAGAATTGCTTTATAAGCCTGAAAATAACCCAAAAGTGTTTTTTTTCAGGCAAAATTTTATTCTTTGGGTACTGAAGATGTAAACATTTTAAATATAAAATCCGAGCCAAAATTTACTTCCTATAATCTATTTTTATATGTTTTTATACATGTAATGCATTTGCTGATACCTCCTATGCGTAAAAAGCCACTTTATTGTGACTTAAGTAAAAGAATTGTGATGTTTTACTACAAATTATCTTTGTTAACTCGTAATATCTTTTTTATTTTATTCTTGCCTTAGTAAATTTTATTTGTTTAAAAAGTATTCGGTTCAAAATTAATAAAAAAACAGTCCATTTTCTAAATAAAACTTGCTTTTTGTTGCAAATATAGCCCGGTCTTACGGTCCTATACCTGACAACCACGAACGACAGGCTGCCGGGCAGCCGAGCAACCGACCATGCCGGGTCATACTTGAAAACGGCCTATGTATAGTTGATCTCTTATATTGATTATTTTTTATACGCATATGTGCTTAAATATAATTCAAAGAGTTTTTTTATACACATATCTTCAAAAAAATATTAAAAAGAGTTTAATTTGAATATACTGTGTTTATGATCAAAAAAAAACAGAAGTGTCTGTCAAAATAGTGGACAAAAAAAATTATTCGTATAAAAAGTAAACGAGTCAAGATTTTATGTCAACTAATTTAAATTTACTACACGGATTGAAACATAAAAATTCTAACTTAAAGGATGCGACATATATATACATCAAAAAACGATAAATAGAAATTTTTAAAATAAGATGGGCTGTCTTTTACGCGCCATTATGAACAGTCAGCATTTTAATTAACAAAAATTAAGATTTACGTACGCCACATATACAATTTGATACACATATTATCAGTAAAATTTAAAAAAGTTTATAATGTTTTAGAAATTATAAAACTTCCAGTAGCAACAAATTTCCTATTGGTTTATATATTATAAGATAATATTTTATTTTGTACGTAAATTAGGCGCATAAAAATTCCATAAGGTTTTTTTAAGCTGACAACCTGTCTGGAATTAACCAGAAGACAACGACTGTTTTTTTAATTTTAGAATCAATGTTATGTAAAGAAGATTTTAAAATAAAAATATGCATCGTCATATTTTTTTACTGCAAATTTTTTTGTTCCCATTCCTCACTGTCCTAAAAGGATCTAGTATGTGCGTCCTTAGATTGCGTCACATAGCCTTAAAGATGTCGTTATGCTACATTTGTAAAACGTAAACTCCAAGAAAAGGCATCCGGTTTTTTGTTAAGGTAAATCGAAAATACTGAATTTATCATCAAACATTTTTTGATTTGATATAGAGTTTTAGAGATAAAAAGGTTTAAAAGGTATTAAATACATAGATGCGAAAGTAAAAACTAAATTACTTATAAAAAATAGACTCAATACACAAACCTAAAATACCTTTTTTAATATTTAATAGGCAAAATAAACCAGGGATTTTTTCTAGCGCTTTTCTAGTAAAACACAATTTTTAAAAAAGAAAAAAAAAATACAAAAAGCCTTAAAAAAGAATAAAAGGTGACGTAATCTTATTTTTTCGGTTATATTTGCATTACTTGTTTACTTTCTGCCCAAGATTTTAATCACTTAAAGTATATATAACCCGAATAAAACTTGATTCTGTTTATTGGTGGTATTGATCAGGGATACCGAACCCATAATGGAAACCTGCTATAATGGCCATACAACATATGGCCATTATGAACGGAAATTTTTTCCATAATTATTCCATATTTTTTCCATATTTTTTCCATATTTCTCATCCATTTTTCCAATTTTTCGCTTATTCTTGTTATTTTTTTAGAAAGTTAATTTTCATCCCATAATATAAATTTCTAATTCAAAAAGATTTACTATTTTATTTACAGAACAACAAAATACGTCGTATAATGAAAATTATGTGCAACAACACGCGGTAACGGAACATGAAGAATAGATACGCTAATTAGCATCACATTTAGATTCTCTATAGTAAGATTGTGAATCAAAAATGAATGCTTTTGTGTCCGATGAGAAAAATAAATTTCTTTTTTGATGCTAATGGTTTTAATTAATGATTTTTTGCAAAAAGATTTTGTTCTTTTGGAAAACGTCATAACGTTTTTTAATTGCGCGTTTAAAAATGTATTAGCGCAAATCAATTCTCACAAAATTTATAGATACAAATACACATAAATAACTATAAGATTTTTTAGAAGGATAAGTTTATATACAAAAAACACAATTTTTGTAGGAAGTACCATATATGGCCATAATGGCCATTATGGGCGGGAACTAAAAAAAGCTTCCCGCCTATATTTCTCTACTATTTCGGTATCCCTGGTATTGACGATTTTATTTTGTATTAATCCCCCTTTAAAATATCTGGACATTTTTTTGACACTGGTAAGCTTTGCATAATTTATTTTAATTACGCCATAATCTGTATATTGCCAAGGACCTTACTTTATATGTTGTAAATAAATTACGAAAATCATAAAAGAGTTCGTAAGTTAGCCAATTTCTTCAGTTATCTTTACGGGGTTTTTATTTTTTTTCTTGCGAGTTGACAATACTGTCATTCTCGTGACTATTTCAGTGGAATTTATGTGTGTGGAAGAGTATATCGGCAAGATGACTTTTTCACTGTGATGAAAAGTGCTTAGAAATAATATAGTTGGAATTTCAGAACTGTCTATAAAATTGTCAAACATTATTTTACTCATTAACTTGGTAGTAAACCATCCCTTTTTATTGAAAATATTTTTATACGATCTACGGACATATCATCTTGAAGCAATTTAGTATTTATATAGGAAAGATATTGTAATCCGTTTTATTTAAGTTACAAATCCTAGATTTTTACTGATGCATGGCCTTAAATATTATGTACAATTATTTTTATAGTATTTAATGATCCTAAAAGCAGAAACATCACTTTCATCTTTTTATTCTGCTATATCCTACACAATGCGATCTCGCGTATAGAGTTCAAAGTTTTTTTGGGACACAAATTTGTTCTAAATTGCAGTTTGATCTGCGTTCCAAATCTCATAAATTTTAATAGATTCATGGTATACTATACCTCATCTTCAATAAAAACTGCAACAACATCATCTAAAATGAGGTAATTTCTTCCTGGTTTGTTTTTGATCCATTTGTTAATTATTGCTAGTGAGAAACCTTTTTTTGTCACGAGTTACTAAAAGCAAAATTCACTGCTGAAATCTAATTTCAAAGACATAGCAAACATTTGTTTAACCGAATACTATAAACTGCCACAAGCAGCTCATTCTTTTCGATGTTTTTTTTATACTAAATTCTCATTTGCAATTAGTTCGGGTAAGGCTTGAAATGTATTTGAGCCAAAGTTCTTCTTTTTTGGTGTATTTTGCCGGAATGCTCAACCTTTGCTTTGGCATTTTCTCTATAATAATTTGCTTTTTTTTGACTTGAATATAAATGAAACTTTATTTATATATGGTGAATGCATTTAACAGGTTTCAAATACTTCATGCGATACAAATTTTTTTGCCAAATGCTGCATTAATAAACTTTTTAAGTTTTTCTGTGTAAGTTCGTATTGCAAATACTGTATTTGAAATAGGGCTTCATTTCTAGGCAATTTTCTATGATAATAATAGGCGTCTCTTATAAAATAAATTTAAATCTATCTAAAAAGTTCCATTTTTACATTAGTCAGTAAAATTAATTAACTTAAAAGACGTGCAATACAGTATTTTAAATTTTTATATTATTAACGATAAAATATAAAAACTGTATATTTTAGTTTTATATAGTTTTTTGAAATGTTAAGAAATGGTTTTTTAGAAAACGTATACTAAAAATAACAAATATTTATACACAAAAAAACTATAAGAGCTAAAAACATAAACTAGAAAAGCGAAGATTCATACCAGTGGTCATTCTCAGTTATACACTAAATTTTTGTTGACATACATCTATACGATCTTTCTGGAAACTGCAAGTAAAAATACATTTTGCATCTTGATTACATGTAAGGCCCGGATTTTTGGCGTTTTTTTAGCGATTTTGGGCCGCCATTGCAGTAGAAAGGCTAGAATTAAACAAATTTCAGCTAATGTAATCTGGCATATTTTGTTAAATTTTAAACGAATGGAAAGGGGTACTTTTTTTCTTTAATAATGGGGTCATATCTCTTAATAGGCATTTATTACAAGAAGTGACTTAATATCAATGTTTTTGTGCAAAAAATGACTTAATACTCATGTTTTTAATAAAATAATTAAATACACATATTACGGGTTAAAAACAATAAATCATCACGAACGATAAATTTTTCTTTAATTATAAATGACATTAAAAAATTCTTTTGGAAAACCTGGTTCAATTATACTTTTGTTCAACATAATTTATACCTTTACAACTTTCAATAGAAAAATATTGGGTTAATGAGATATAATTTGCATTTTTTTTACAATTTAAAAATCGAAATAAACATCAATTTTGTGGAGTTATGGATTAAATACAAACTTTTGTAAAAAATCATAGTAAATTTTTTTAACATAAAATATAAATAAATACATCTAATTACAACCTAATCCGTTGTTTTTTAGGATGTCTAACATTATAAACTGCAACTAACATAAGAATGTATTATCTACACTTGTATTTTACTTATCTCTAAAAAAATCAGCGTAAGATGTTAACCAATGTAATCTAAATCATAAAACATATCATATGAGACAACAAAGTATTTTTTTTACCTACAAACATGCATTAGTTTGCAATAAAATGTTGTTGTTGTGTTTCCTTTTAACACTGTCTGCTATCTTTAATAGTAATTTATGCCATAAAAAAACCAGTTAATAACAGGGGTGCCAGAATTTTTGGGCACTTGAACACAATTTTTGATTTTATAAATTACCGGTTGGAACCAGTTTGATAAATAACTGAGCATAAAACAAACAGCAATACAAAAGCATAAAGCTTGTAAAATTCAAAAAGAACATGGTATTTCAAAAAGCAATTTTTACTTGTCAGTTGTTTACAAAATGTTTTTTCCGCGGTTTCATCTACAAGCCTTATACATTAGCTTGTTCTGAAATAAGTTATTGACACAAAAACGCGGTTTTAAAAGTGGTTTGCATTTTATCTGTATTTTTTGGGTTTAGTTCAAGCTTTCTATTTTACATTTTTAGTCATCCAACTATAATTGCGTATTTTTTAATATAAAAATGCCGAATAAATAAAATTTGACTAAAATAATATCAAAAAATAATAAAACATAAGCGAGTTAACTAATGACAAAAAAGTAAGTTTTTACATATATTTATACAAGTAAATATACTAATATCACTGCATTTTTTTTTTAATAATTTTTGTAAAAAACTTAATTAACTGTCTAATTAACATTATATCAAAAATAGCCTGTTTTTTACTCTGAATGTTACAGAATACTAGAATACATGATACGGGTTACATGTAATTTTTGGTCGCTGCTTGTATACTAAATCATAAACAAAATACGTGATTTTGCCGCAGTTTTGGCGTTCAGCTACTTGTTGTTACCTTTTTGAACTTATGTAATATTATTATGTATTCCAGTATATACAAAAATTTCTTTTTTATTAAATATTTTATATTCTAAAAAATGTAAATTGTAAAATCACCAGAAATGAGCATAATCACCAAAAAAGGAAGCCAGCATTTTTACGCCTTCAAAAACACCAGAAAAATGGAAAATGGTGCCAAAAACACCAAAATGGCAACCCTGGTTAATAATGTAGTCAAACAATAGATCAATGTCGTTGTTGAGTCAAAAACTCCATATTTATAAATAAAGTTATATGATAAAAATAATCTTTGAATTTTTAAGATATATAGATCAATTGGGTAGATTAATATCTTAAGAGAAAAAATTTTTTAAATGAATGAGATTATTTTAAATGTCTTTCTTGTTTTTCCTACGCAAAACCAATCATTCGTACTGGTAGGTACAACGGATTTTAAGACGATTCGCCGTGAGGCCAACCCACGTTAAAAAGCTGTGGCAAGAGACCCCGAGGAGACCAGGTGTGCTTGAACTTGACAATATTAAGTTATGGCAAAAGACCTGGGGTGCGACCAGGCGACACTGGTGAAACTGAAGATTTAAATTGGATTAAATTCGACAAAAGCCCTTGGGGTCGGCCAGGTGTGTCATTCCAAAATAAGAAATCAAGTCAATTTTAGATTATTGAGGGATTTGACAGGTATGTTAAACATGCCCCTGGAAGACAAAGCATGTGCTACGGGGCTATGAAAACCGGGGGCGGTTGGAGTCATAGACTCCATATTTTTAATCAAATATTAAAGATAGAAAAAATCTTTGATTATGTTTAGGATATATTACTTAATTGTAGGGTACTACCAGTTTGGTTACCGGTAAGTTACTAAACGGTAATGTACTTTGCGATTTTGGATGGTTACCGTTTAGTATTTTTCTGAATTTTTTTACTGAGGATAAGATCATGCACTATATCTAAAAGACAAATCATAAAAAATTACAAATAAAAATTTGAACTTTTAAATAAAATTATGCGTAATTTAAACTACTTCGGTAAGTTTTGAACCACAAAATGCACTTCTTATGTACATTATATATGGCAAAGTAGGCTATTATTGCATTATTGTAAATATAGCGACCAAACTCAAAATACTGCTAGATAAAAAAAAGAAAAATATACTGTTTTGTGATCAAAATTGACTTAAAATGTTTTACCTTTTTCTAAATCCTATTTTTTGTTACCAAACAACCACATTTTAGGCCGTGTCTTTTTTCTAATAAACACGTGTTTTTTGGGAGCTTTTATTTAGAAACGTTTTTTAAAAAAGCACTTATGTCTTTTTTTACACTAAAAAACGTATAAATAATTGTTTATTTGAAAAATTATTTGAAAAATCAGTTGTGTCTTTTTTTTTATTAAAAAACGCTTTTTCATAAACGTTTTT
>JAQFYM010005230.1:0-13692 GCA_034694785.1 Agrenia bidenticulata
GTATAACACAATGCACAAAGCAATATTTTAATATATGTGTTTTGCATTATATTGCATGTAGCTTTTAGTTGGAATAAGTTTTGCAAACATTGCAAAAAACATAGAAACTTCAAGAAACAAATTTTTCATACTTAAACAAACAACTTAAAAGTGCAAAGCAAGTTGCACAAAATAATGGTAAAGAAAACGGGTGTATTGTACAAAGTTTACACATTTTTGACCGGCTTTTTTGTATATGTATCATTTTACAAAAGATTTTTTTAATAAAACATCTTATTATAACAAGATATTATGATATACATCTAATTTACACACAAAAAAACAGAAAACTGTATAAAAAACGCTTTAAATTGTCTTTATAGCCGAAAACCCGGGTAACCCGCTAAAAAACCCGGGGTAATAAAACTTGCTTTTTTTTGTTAAATACCTTGGTACCCGGGTACCCGGGGATGAAGGCCCATATTGTATATCTTATGCAAAATTTATCAATATAATTTTGTTCTTGCTCTGCTGGAGTTTCTTATTTGTGTATCATTTTGAAATAACAAGATCCTTTAAACTTAAATGTATGCTGGTTTTTTTATTGTCAGTTGACATCCAACAGAGTCATCATGCAAAACGATTATATATCCATGCATTGAAAGCGGTAATGAATATAAAAAAATGTTATGCAACTGTAAAAAAAATATAAACCGAAACTAAGTTCTATTATAAATCTAATCTGTCTTTTTTTTTGACACATTAATGTATAATAAATTCTAGAAAAGAAAGCATATGACGCAATATTATTTATAATTACAAATAGACTATCATTTGTTTAAAGGAGCATTTTTTGATTTGCGAAAAAACCAAGCACATATTTTAAAAAATATTATGTTTCTTTTTATAATTATCTAAACTAATAAAGCAAATAATCGAAAATCAAAATTTTGATTAAATAATTGATTCATTCAAATTTACAAAAAATTTAAAAAAATATAAAATCTACCTTTAAAAAGTTTTAAAGCTATATAAAGCTTTTTTTTTTTGAAATTATCGCTTATTTCTATGTCATATCGCGAATACAGCAGAGTAAAATACGATTTCTACAAATCGCACTTTTTATGAACTTTTATTACTCTATTAATTACCTTTTTGTTTTATAAAAGATGTGCCTGTATAAGATATAAACCAAATACAAACAAAATCGAATATCCAGTTATGGGGCAGAAATTTAAAAGAAGAACAACCGAAATATTTTTTTAAAAGAATCAAGTTTTTGTTCATAAGAAAAATACTTATTAAATATCTTTATTATTATAGTGTTTTTTTTCTTTTTATTACATACCTTTATTTTATATTTACACACCAGGTTTTGTCATAAATAAAAAGTTCAAGATCATGGGATACGTTAAAAAAGATCATTGTCTTGTTTATAGTTTAAACTGCATCTATAATTTTCCGTCTTTTTTTAAGCCCCTCGAGTTACCTAAAAAGCAGCATAAAACAAATCCAAGGATGTATAGACCATAAAATACAATGTAGCAACAATAAGATAATCACTATTAGTATATAATGTACTTTAGTTGTACAAACAATATGCAGGAAATGAAACTAAAAAAATGAATGGAGGATTTACACTGAACAATTTTTGCTTTACAAATATAATTTAGTACAAAATATTGGTTTTTCACGTAAACTGTTTCTTTACTCTACAATTAGGGATCTAGATACCCTAGTCTAATGATGCCTGGTAGAAACGGACTTACAAATTTCGGGACCCGGGGGCATTTTTGTTTATTAGGGTGCCTTATTTTGTATTTTTAATTGGAAACTGTGCTTTGTCAAAGGTTTATTTTTTAATGTCTTTTTTTTAATACTGATAAAATGGTTTGATATTTAAAAGATAAGGAATAATTATAAGAAGCATGCAATACATCGTAAAACTATTTGGTATAGGTGTATAATTTCTTTAAGCTTTGGAAATTTGTATAACTGGCTAAAAAAGATACAACCTATGCAATTTTATATCCATATATATATTTTGTAATTTGTAAGTAGATAAAAGACTATTTTCTTTAACTTTTTATGATGCATGGTACGAGAAATTTTTTGCTCCACAATATAGATGCATTTTTGCGAAAAAAAAAAATAACGAATGAGCTAATAGTTGACTAGATTCTTTATATAATATGCTGATTCAACTTCGTACTTTATATTAACTACAATCGCTATTTATAATTTTTTTTTGCTTTTCTTTTACGTACAAAACAACAAGTTACATTTATAATTATATCGTTTTGTCCAGTGTCCGTAGATGCATGCGTATTGGCTTGTATTTTTTGCGGCTAATAGGTATTTAATATACTTCATTATTTTTTTTGGTTTTTAAGAAAACCAGATTTTATACATGATTAAAACAATTTTAATTATATTGGTTGATGGCGTTGATGGCGTTGCACAAAAAAACGCTTTATCTTATTGCCTACTATAAACAGTCTTGTTTGTAATACACACGCACGTATGTTACACAAAGGGTAATTAAACAATGACGTTGTTACCAGAATTACGTACAAACTTTTTTTTGCGTATGTAAAAGTCTGATTATACAAGGCACGACAATTCTTTTTTTTTGCTGTCATTACTATTTTTTGTTGTTTTTTGTCTACATTCAATTATACTTTAAACTTTTATTGCAGTTGCGTAACATACGCAAAATCTTTTTTTTGTAATGATGCTTTTATAGCTGCAGACTTACCATGTAAGTTCTTTTTTACCTTACAACAAGAACCAATGAATAATCGTTTTTTTTTTGCCATAAGAAATTATCAAAGAAAAACTTACTATTTTGTGCTTGATTAGAGTCCGAAATGTTTTTAAAAACAAAAAAACTTATATAAAAGTGATATTTTAACATAAAAGTCACATACGCATAAAACGAAAATTTGCTTGGTATTTTTGTGTTTTTTTTATATAATATTTAGAAAATTGTTGCTAGATAATTTTTTATACTTTACTATTACCAACCATTATGTTTGCGTCCTTTTTTTTAGTCACTTATGTGTTATTGAATGTTTTTGTATATTTATACAGATAAATTACAGCTAATTATTATAATTATCAATTTAAAGTGCACACACCAGTAATTAATAAAACAACGAACATTAATGTAGTTGCATATTAATAATATTCTAGTATAAATTATAAAATCCAAATTATGGGATTAGTATAATTTTGACTATTTTAAAAAAATTATAGAATATATATTTTTTATGTACATATTGACAAAAATTTATTCTTAATAAACGGTTGTAAAAATATCATCTTAGTATTTAATGGTCCCCGAGGCACATGCGTCAGCCCCCCCCCCGCCCCTCACTTTATCCTACCCCTTTTAAGTCCGCCTTTGTTTATATTAGCAATTTTGCGTGATAATAAAAAATAAAACTTGGCAAATTAAATGCAAAAACGATCAAATTAAACAGGAAATCCTGTATGTGATGATGATATAGTAAATAGTTGTATTTTTAGTATTATTGGCTTAGCATGTTGATATTAGTATGATTAAACTTACATCAGCTTTTGTGTTGTTATTTCTAACAATTTGCATTTTATCATTTTAACATTATCGTTCCTAACATTTAGATGAAAATTGCAGCATAAAAACATAAGAATGCGCATAGTATTTATAAACTACAACTGCTTTTGCACCATGTTTTGCTGAACCGTGTAAAAAATAAAGATTTTACGCTTTATTCCTGGCTTTTTTGTTTTATACTAAGACAGCCATATGTTTTCATTTTTTGCCTTAATCACAATATTGATATAAAACATCGACATAATATTAAATGTGGCTTTTATAAAAAAAGTTTTTATTTGATATCTTTCGAACTAAATTTCGCCTTTTTCTATGGCGAAATCCGGGATCCCTGCTACACTTTATATTAGAAAAAACATTTTTTCATATTTTATGTCGGGATATTGACATCTCGTCTTGACAGGATATGATTTATGTAGCTGCAAAAAAAAATTATTTTTTTATCTAGCATAGGGATGTCGAACATATGATTATTATATGAGAAAAATATAAATGAGACGTCCCATTTTATGGAATTAATCTCTGCACTTTTTTGCTTTTGTGTGCAGTTTTGTAGCAATTGAAACATCAAGCACATCAATTATTAGCCAGATGCCACAGTTCTGGTTAAAAAAGGGGTCTGAAAGATTGGATTAATATCACTGCATTGCATGTAGTCACTTTATTGTTTACCAAAACTAAAAAAAATCCTTCACATTAAATTGAAGTGTCTATTTTTTGTGGTAAATAGTATCTACGCTATTCTCTACTATTTTCTTAATATTTTTTTTTTTGAAACACAGTTACATACGCATTGTAATGCGCAGTAACCTTTTCACGCACGATGGGTCTTTTAAGACCCCATAAAAATGGGTTCGAAAATGATTTTGGGTCTTTAAAAACCCAAAAAAGGGTGTCAAAAATTATTTTGGGTCTTTAAAGACCCGAAAAAAAGGGGTCGAAAATAATTTTGGGTCTTTACAGACCCGAAAAAAGGGAAACGAAAAATATTTTGGGTCTTTAAAGACCCAAAAAACAGGTGTCGAAAATAATTTTGGGTCTTTAAAGACCCAAAAAAAGGGGATCGAAAATAATTATTTTACGTCTTTAAAGACCCCAAAAAAAGGGGATCGAAAATAATTTTGGTTCTCAAAAGTCCTTTAAAAAAGGATTAGAGTGATTTTGGAACTTTAAAACCAAAAAAAAAGGATTATAAATGATAGCGGGACTTTAAAGATAAAAAAATACACGAAAATATGTAAGCAGCTTTGAACCCCAGAAAATAAATGGGTCTAAAATGATTTTAACACTTTAATGTCCCGTCGTGCGTGGAAAGGTTAAATCAGTTTGGAAATTCTATTAAACAAACATCATATACATCATTGCCTTTATGATGTACCGTATTGTACCAAAAAAAAAACAAAAATGAAACATGCTTCAAAATTAAGATTTTTAGAAATGTTTAGGTTAAAAATTTGTTTTTATCAACAAAAAAAAATTGTTATTAACGTTATAGTACGGTAATATGTATAAAATACACAAGAAAAACTGCTAAATTAAATTAGAACACAATAATAACAAACAAAATACACCCAGAATCTTTAATAAGATTTTAAAATCAATTTATTTCTAATTCTCTTATTATCATAGTATCATTTTTTGTCTTTTTAATAATTAATATAGTCCCAAGAAATATATTTTTCATGCATGCAAAATTTCATTCATTGTTTTTAAAATTATATCGGTATTTCCTCGAGATATTCAGCTTCAGTCAGAATGTCTTTCCTTTTCACATAAATTATGACTACAGTTAATTATCATCCGATAACACTTATCATAATGTTTGTGTTTTTTTTTTGTACCCTAGGGTAAACGCCTAAACCCTAAGGGGTAATTTGAAATTTTGTACCCTAGGGTACAGTAAAAAAATTTATACCCAAGGGTACACAAATAATTTCTACCTTAGGGGTGAAAAGTATAAAAAGTGTACTTCTGGGTCTGTTAGGGGTAAAATATTACCCTAGCGTCTGTCTCACCCTTGGGTATGCTAAGTTGTATTTTTTTTTACCCTAGGGTACATAAATGCCTTACCCAAGGGTAATAAAAAATACATAAATTATTTCACCCAAGGGTCGGTACCCTTGGGTATTTCTAGTTGCTCTGATTTAATACAAACCCAATACCCTAGGGTACAAAAAGATACACAAACAATATAAAGCACATTTTCTTTTATTAATTCGACAGCACCGAAAATTTACTCAATATCTTGTATTTGTTTATAGTGTCCAAAAGTATTGAATTTTAGATTTTTTTTAATGGAAAGAAGAGCTGAAGAAATATAAGCATTTCTGAATTTATTTGCCCAATTTCGCTCTAGAATTCTGGCCGACATTTGTTTTTAGCCCTTGTGCGTGAAAGAGTTAAGAAGTAAGGCAAGATTTGACCCGTTTGGAACCACGAGAATAATTTTTGGCAGAAATAAAATTTAAAATAATCGTAAAAATATGATAAATGTCTTTCCCCCATTATGTCAATTAAAATATTGTCATTATGGATAAATCGCATTATTGTTTCGACATCCCTGATCCAGATATGTCAAAAATTATTAATAGAGCTTTATTTATGCTATATCTTATGATTTTAATATATTTAACATTTTTATAAAGTATCGAATGTATTTCTTAGTTCAAAAATTTCTTTTTATCAATTATAATTGAAACAAATCAAATTTAAATGTATTTAATCGTTTATTTTAAAATCTTAAAATGATTTTTTCCTCGATAGTTCTATGTGATTTTCTTGCAATAACCCTTGCCGTATCAGCGCACCCCATACATGGAATAGATAACTTTAATGGTATAGGATCAATTTTAAACGGGCCAGTTACAATCCATGATTTAAATCTAGCAACCCCAAAGGACTTATTAAAAAACATTGACGATGAACTAACAATGCCTGCATATTATGATTATGTTCCCATATCGGATAACGACTCTGCAGAGTTTAATAGTGGGTCTAATATTAACGGCAAAGTAACTCATTCGAATCTCCCCTACAGGGGATAAAAATACATCATTACTAGCAAACCAAAAACAGTTTTATCTCAGGATGGAAATTATAAGAAAATGAATATAAAGGAAGAAGATGAACCCGAGATATATTTGCCATCCGAAAGGAAAAAACGAAGTATTTCGACAGAATCACCAGTGAAATCATTTGCCCAAATGACCAAATTAAAGGATGTTGAAGAGCTACATCATTCGCGTCTAGAAGATTTAGTTAAAAGGGATATGAAAAAATATGAACCATTTGAGTATATGCCTGAATATGTTTCTATTATAAATATTAATCCTTTTCCCAGTAACCCTAATTCTGAAGGTAATAATCTTGGAGTAAAAAGCATACTAAAATCATGGATGCAACGCCTATTCGGCCGAACTGAATTGTATAATGAAATTAATTAAAGAAAAATAGTTAAGACATAAGAAACTATTTATTATATATTGGAGGGTGACTTTAAAATGCACCAGATTTTTCTGTT
Organism: Agrenia bidenticulata; assembly: GCA_034694785.1. Lineage (NCBI taxonomy): Eukaryota > Metazoa > Arthropoda > Collembola > Entomobryomorpha > Isotomidae > Agrenia > Agrenia bidenticulata. The sequence continues at coordinate 7,098 of JAQFYM010005230.1, forward strand.
TGCATTTTTTACTAATGGGTAGTGAAAGTATGACAAAAAATATATATTTATTGTATAATTTTTTAAAACTAACGGAAATTCATTATTATATATTAGTGCTGATTAGGGTTGTAAGCAGAGGGATCGAATATGGTATGGCCATATTATGGTGTTTCGTATTTTTCGTTTCCCCCATAATTGCCATAATGGTAAGATTATGGTAAAAGGAAAAATTTTACAAATTTTAGTATAAATTTTTTATTGGATAACAGATATGTTTACCTTGAGATATGCTCATAAATAAAAGAATGCGGAAAAAAAGGAATTTTGATAGGACTGAAAATTTTATTTTTTATCTACCCAAAAATGATCATTATGGTTGAAACATCGATTGTACGAAAAGAAAAAAGTATTATAGTATTTGAAATATTCCAAAGAAATTCATGACTATTTTAATAATATTTTTAGTTTGTGATATTTTATTTGACAATCCTTTTTAAAAATAGAAAAAGAAAAAAAAATGTCATAGATCATAGAGTATTTATTACCGTTATGATCCTTAATATTTTTGTTTACTTGTTTTTTTTAAAGGTGTTATTGATATATTAACAAAAAATTATAAAATAACATTATAACTATAGCTATAACTTACAAGCATGATCTTTTATTAAAATTTAATTTTTTTTTCAAATTTTAAAAGTTAATAAAAATAAATGAATCAGCCGAACAAACACAAAAAGATATAAGATATCATATGTCCTATTCTTTGCTTTTTTACAAAATTATATATTTAAACAGTGTGCTGGCAAATCAAATTTTTTGTACACACCAAAAACTTATCGTAAGGTATGAGGACTGATATCTGGCAATATATTATTACATTGCGATTTTATGAGATATAAAATTTTATATGTGTTTTAAATATTCAACAACTATCTAATAATGTTTCTCGTCTAATTTGTAAAAAGACAGGAATGCTTGGCTTATGATTTAGACGACAACTAAACCTCGAATCATGTCAATTATTAGTAGAAATTAAGTCATCATAGGCAATAATAAAGCAATGTACTAATAGCAAAAATGTGTTAATTAATAAAATAAATAATTAAATCAGGGTTCCCGAATATGGTATGGAAATATTAGGGAAGCTAAAGAAAAAAAAACTCGTCATAATGGCATATATGGCCATTATGGCACCCATATTTTTTATGGTTTTTTTTTGGCATACATATTAACATATGTAGAATGTAATTTTTTCGATAAAACTTCGGAAAAAAAAAATATATCCATCTAAATATATTGCGCTCTTTTCTGTAGCTTTAGATATAAAATCGAAAAAACCCACTATTTTGGCATTAATTATAAAAGCAACAATTAGGATGATCTTGATCAATGTATAAGATAAAATTGGTATGATTTTTATTGGCTCTTGGTGGTTTTAGACAGCGATTGCGAATAAGGTAGAAACAGCGGGCGGATTTTTTTTGTCTATAAAAGCCCCTATAATAGCCATATATGTAAAGTTATATTTATAGCTAATTTTGTAAAAAAAATACAATCGCTTTTTTTTTAGGTATTATCCAGGGATTGGGGAAAAAACATGGTTACCACCCATAATGGTCATACAATATATGGCCATTATAGGCGGGTATTTTTTCTATATTTTCCCATATATTGTTCAATATATTTATACCATATATTTTTTCCAGTATTTTTCGACTTATAATTTGCTGAATTGACTACCTTAAGGTTCGTATATTTTTTACTTTTTGGGTACTCAATGTTTATAAGCGCCTATATTAAAAAGAAAATACGTATTTACAAGCAGATTGATATCTATTTAAGACAAAATATTTTCTAATCGATCTGTATAGCGTTCATTTTTAACGCTAGTATATTTCTTTTTATACATTTAAAATGATTTAATTGCATATTTTATAACATATCAATCAAAAATCCATTAACTTACATTTTATTTTAATTATAAATTCAAATTAGCTATTGAAAAACATAGACTTTTTTTTTAAATTTTGTTATTATAGTGTAAGCATTATATTTTTTATTCTCATAGCATATACTTTACATTAACACCGGGGTTCAAATTTTAATAATTCAAATATCAACGTTTTGTTAATTCATTACTCAAGAATATATTTTTGGTACTTTTGCAGTTTTACAAATGTTAATAATTCAATGCCAAAAATTTATATTATATAAATATTATAAACAACTTGATGATAAAATTTATATAATATAAATATTATAAACAACTTGAAGATAAAATTTGTCAATGATAATTAAAAAGGAAAATTTGTAAGCATAATATGTATTAAATAGGTTGACCGCTTTGATTTTTATATAATTATATGAAACAATTATTAAATACTTCCTGTAGTGTATTAATGCAGATTATGTGACTTATGAGTGTAGGAAACGCTCCTATTATTATTAAGAACTAATGATCATTCATTTTACGAAATCTGAACGTTTGTTTTGACAAAAAAAGCAAAATTATAAAAAATCGTATTTAAAACAATATTACTACAAATTTAAATAAATTTCCATATTATGCCATAATGGCCATAACGGGCGGGATTAAAAATAAATTTCCGCCCGCTTTTCATACCATATTCCCAATCCCTGGTTATATCACTCAAATTCTTAATATGTATTATCTAGAGACACATTTTATGGATATTTGTATATATTTGAATACTGTCATAGAAGATTGCTGCATTTAAAAACACAAATGTGGTAGGTTATGATGTATCGTCCCTACAAAGGCTAAAAGGAAAGTATTATTTAATATTGGCAAAATTCACTGTTACAAAAAATCCTTGAGTTTAAACTACTTGATGCACCTCGTAGTAATCTGAAATTTTGCAGATTTAAAATCTTGCTAGCAAAATCCTGCCGATCAATGTAATTTATTTTCACGCGAAATCCTAAATTTCTGTAATCTTTTCTAAATGATACAGTCTTATTGCCCCACATAGTTGTATGACCATTTATAGTTCCCTGAAAACCCAAAAAATAACTTGCTTTTCTCTAAATTTAGAATGATCATAAAAATTTGGAGACTAAAAACATGGAAAATTATGGAAAGGGGTTCCCCCAGAATGGGTAGATATTGTATAGCCAAAAAGGCATGCAGACATAGTTTTCTTAGAAACCCCATGTTTAAGATGTTGATCAACCTTAAAGGTTGGCATAATATATGCTTTTTAAGTGCAAGGGCAAAAATTATGCCCCGGTTTAGAAAAGGGATATCCTTAGTATATATGCTTCCCTTATCATATCTCGTGTTCGCATTTTGTTTCAATTTTAAATTGCATTTTCCAATCGCAAATATTTATAAACAATTAACTTCTTTTTGAATTATTACAGTCATTAAATGTGGAAAAAATATAAAAAATATGGGAATACATTTCCCCTATAATTAGTGTGACTAGTTTTTTTGTGAAAAAAGAGCGGAAAAAATACTAGATAAAAATGGGGTAAAAAAATCAACCAAAAAAATTATTTTTATAATTTTGTCATTTTATTAATATTTTTTGTGAGAAATTGCATTGATAAAGTCGGGTTGTAGGTATAATAGTGTCACAAAAAGTTACGTATATCGACATGTATATTTAATGTCGAAAACTAGTTTTTAAACTGTGACTTATTATTCTATTTCATGGTCTGCAAATTTTTCACTGTTATGTGCAACAATACAAAACTTTGTTTGTAATTTAACGTGTACAATTTTGCGCCAATTTCTATTGGTCACAATCGATCTTGACAAAAAAAATAAAAGTTTTTTGTAAGCTTTTGTGCAAAGAAAATACCTTGTCTTAAAAAAAAACTAGTTTACAAAACATAGAGAATACATAGTAAAACTAATGAACGCAAAAAAATATATACATTACATATATACTCTGATCAATTTTTGTATGTTTAACATTTTAAACTTGTAATACAACCCTTTTTACCTTAAAGGTATAACGAAAAAACATACGACTGATTGATATAACGTTTCAAAAATTTGCTAAGAATCACAAAATATGATCTTAGACAAATGAATCTACTTGCAATTCTGCACCTCAATTTGAAATAACTTGATAATGTATTTTAAAAGACTTTGAAAAAAATAAAATACGCAAAGTAATAGTTTTATAAATAAGTTTTATCTGCTAAATTGTGTTTTTGTCATATTTTTTATGCATAATGTTTATCTTAAAACACTTTATTTACCATTGCTGTTTTAATAAGCATTAAAACAACAATCAATGTAGATTTATCTGTTGTTTTTTTATAAATCTTACCTACATTTGTTCTGTTCTCTTATACCTTTTTAGCTAAAAAAAAGCAGTAGCTTTAAAAAAATATAATGCTACAAGTTGTGTGTTTTTCGAGACTTATAAATGTGTTTAAAAGACTTTGTATTTGTACAACCTTTTTTTTCACATTTAATTGCAAAATTTCAATATTTAATAAGGTTCTAAAGATAATGTAGGCAACTCGCTACAAGTTTTGCATTTAAAATCGTAATAAAATGACAAGAATCAGTGTAAATCATAAGTGGATTATTGCCTGCCAAGACGTTGTGCAATTCACTTCAATTAAAGAACCAAGTCTAAAGTGGATCATGCATTTATAACTGTCAAAAAAAAACAGTTATTTTTGTTGTATATTACCACACGAACCATAAGTTTTTATACAAAGTTTTTGTTTAGTTAGTAATTCGTAATTTTTTTACAGATTTTGAATTTTTTTGCTCTTATGTGTGTTATAAATATAATCATTAACAAGAATTATATAGCAAAACATTAACGGAGATTCGATCGCGACTAAATTTTACAATTGTATTTTTGTATACGCCTTTAGGGTTTTTTTCTTGAGTTATAAAAAACACTGGTTTTCAAGGTCATATCATCCATCCTAGCGTATAATAATGTGCAGTAAATATTACAAGATACAAATCAAATATATGTTGTATAAATTTATAAAACTTGTATATTTGAATTATATACAAATGTTTACAAAATAAATTTACTATAGTTTGCTATATGTTTTGCTAAAAATTGATGACAATATTGCTAAAAAAAATTAAAAATTAGCAGATTTTTTATTTCGCGATAAAAAAATTAAGCAAAAACAAACCGCTTTGTATTTTATTTACGTTATTTTTATCACATAAATTATTGTCAAAAGTAACGCATCATTTGATATATTATACAATCAAATATTTATATGCAAAACAACTTTTGTGTCTTCTTTAACATTAAGTTAAGGTTTTCTAGCAGAGGCACAGCTAGTCTATAGTAAGGAAATCAAAATGAGACGCACTTCTTTATATAAAAGTACTTTGCGTCGTAATCCAAGTGCCTTTTTCATTGGTGCATACGTTTAAGGGGTAATAAACTCTGATTGCTTGTAATTTAATTGTAATTTGTGCATAAATACACAATCAATATATACAATACAAAGTTATTGATTAATGCGTTTTTGTTAAAAGATTAAGGTACTCTTTACTCCGATATTTCTAGCTACGGCTTTGGTATGTATAACAAGAAGCACAATGCAGTAAAAAAAAGTTAGACAAACAAAACCGAAAATAAAGGGCAGGACAATAAAAAAAACAAATTTTAAGTATAAATCAAAGACTGTACTCTGCAAATATACGCCTGGTCACACTCTTTCTGATGGTCATATTTATATGGAAATATATGGAATATAAAATCTGTTTTTCGAAACCCCTGATTTATATACAGGGTGTTTCGAAAAAACGGGGGTTTATATTTTTTTCAAACCAATTCGTAGACCAAAAAGTACTTTAGTATAAAACCGTCCTTAATTGGGCGTAGAATCAACAAAAAAATTTGAAAATACGAACCAAGAGTTTCTATGGTATTGTTTTTTTTGCAGCTCTACTATTCGTGCATATAGCTATGGAATGCTGCTTGAAATGAGCCCAAACTTTCTCTTTTTGTTTTTCGTGCGATTCACCTGGGTAAATTTATTTTTTGAGGAAATGTAAAGGAATAACAGAACAAGAAAAAAACATGCCAATATGCTTACATGCTAACTTAATACAGGTATATTCTTTTTGGTTTATGAATGCATAATCTTGTAATTTTCGTGTTTTAAGCCAGTTCTGTTATGTCCTAACCATTTCTTATAATGATCAATGTACCCAAGTTGCCTATATTGAAGGACAAAAAGTAAAAAAAGGGTAATTCCACGCAGAATTCTTCGACTATATGCACATAAATCCGTAATCCTAAAAATTAATCAAGCCCCACAAATACTCTCTATTCGTAATTTCCGTGCTTTTTTGTTGATTCCACCCCCATTTAGAGGGCTTATTTCTAACAGAATTCTTTTTAGCTTAGACAATGGGTATTAATCTGTAGCACTTGCTAAACTTTTACTCTTCTGTATAGTTTTTAAGGCAGCTTTATAAAAAATCCGATAAAAATATGGAAAAAAAATATTACCATATAGTGACTAGAGGTCTGAAATGTCCACACCGAACCGAAACGAACTGAACCGAACCAAAGTGAACCGAACCAAACCAATCCGAACCGACCCGAGACGAACCGAACCGAACCGAACCGAACCGAACCGAACC
>JAQFYM010005231.1:0-13692 GCA_034694785.1 Agrenia bidenticulata
AAAAAGCGTACATACGCATTGATTGTATGTACTTAAAACTGAGCAAAACCGAACATATATGTATTTTCTGCACAAAAAAGTCAGGTATTATTTTTTAAAACAAAAATTTGAAGATTGTGATGAAGTAGTTATTAGAATTCAAGATCTTAGCGGTATTGAAATACCGTATAAGACAAAAATATATATACTTTACTTTTAAAAATCGCTTACATAATTTAAAAGAATGACAAATTATATGAGATGACAAATAACAAAATTTGGCTATTTTTAAATGTGTTTTATGTAGTTTAATAAAAGTTAATAAGTACTTCGAAATGGTCAAGCTAATTACCCATAGCTGCAAAAATATATAAAAATGCATATTTATATGTCAAAAAGGCGTCAAAGCGAAATTAGGGAGCTAAGCGTTAGAGACAAGGTTTTTTGTCATTGATGTTGATAAAAAATCGATAAGTGTGACAAAACTTGATACATTTGCATCGAAAGATATTTTAAACACGAACAATAGTAGGAAACATGCTTTTCTGTATATAACTTATGCTTAGTTTGGACAAAGTTAATAATTTTAATGTTGGTTATGAGTTTTTAAAAAGAGATGATAACGTTTTAAAGGGGCTAAACGATTTTGCAGTACTGGTGTATAAGCGATGCAAGAGCAAAAAGTTAGGGTGACGTCTACAAGACCGGATGAAAGATAAGGTGCGTGCAAAAAAACACATCAGATACAATAACTTGCCCAATCTTAACATGTTCGACCCTAAATCTCTTAAAAACAGTTATAAATAATACAGTAGAATAAGATGTATAAAAAACGCATATTCCAAACCCCGAATCTGCTATTGATATATGAGGCAAGTAATACAAGTATAAATAGCGTTATTTGTCCGTTCAAATTTAGAAATATGACTATTTATTGACATGGCATTTAATTGAGAATATTCTTACCTAAACACCTATATTTAAAACTTTACAAATGAAAAGCGCCAATCTTGTAACTTGAATATATTAATAATTATAACGGCATGCAGAAGATTGCCATTTATGCGGTTTGATCCAGCTTTATAAAAAAGATAAATATATTTTTGCGAGGACAAAACTATACTTTAATGTACATACAAACAAAAAAATACACATGAATGATACCTAACAAAATGCGTATGCTTTCCGTCTATAAAGACGCTTTTTCATTGTTATACGACAGTATTAAAACAAAATGCTACAGAAGAAGATAAAAACACAGTATGAGCACGATATCCCGACCCAATAGCTTGCAGATCACGTATCAAAACATTTTAAATTTGCATAGTTCATATCTAGAGTTCTATTTTTAGATCTGGTATCTTACCCGTCATACTGTTTTTTTTGTTGATAAGAATATTTTTTAATGCTTACAAATATCAGTAAATTACTATCAATGTTCAGAATAAAAAGTTCTAAAAAACTTGTAAATTTCTATACATCAGAAGTATCCATTTAAAATGTAAAGACCCTTGGATTGTTTTGTGCATTTGAAACAATATATCAATGCGAAAACGGGTATTTATGGTAAATAATACCAAGACAAAGATAAGAAAACTATAAATAATATAGAGGAACAAAAATAAAATATGGAATATCGAAGTCGGAAAATACCATGCGTAATTGATATATAGAAAACGGCAATAAAAAGATCGTTGCAATTATTTGTCTCCTTTATATATTATTTGCTTTGTTCTTTAAGTTCTTATAGGCAAAATAAACCAAATCATCATATGGAAAAATATATACCCCGAAACATGCTCACTTCTGCTATATGTGCCAATAATCTTTGCGGCAACATAATTGTTTTTTCCTGACATTTCAGGCTAAGGTATAGTTGCTTGTTGTGCAATTATCTACTTTACTACACGAAAACCCGAAAATCTATATTAGTATTACATAAAGGAAAGTCTTTGTTTTCCTTGTTGTGTTTAAAATAGATTGATCTAATCTGGCAATTGATAATAAGATACAAAAAAAATTCCATATAAAAAAAAGCGTGAACAGGTATCGCTAAAATTTTCAAATAGAGCGGCAGTTAAAAATTTTCATTTTGTGTTAAGAAAATATTAAGAATACAGTAATTTAATTTAAGATCGACAATGACTTGCACACAATACCAGCTGACAACTTACCACGGCTGTCTGATTACAAAATTAAACCCCCATAAAGTGCACTGATCTTTGAATATATAGTATTCGTAATAGTTCTTGTTACATGGTGCTTAATACTATGCAGTTTTAACGCTTTTTGAGTATATTTTCTGAAAAGTAAACAAACTTTTGGTTTCAGAAACTAATTACGGTATTACTTCTTTCTTTTATTACATAAGAATAAACGGAAATCTACAGCGAAAAACAGATTCCGCTGAACGTTCGTACATAAAACTATGTTAAATTGTTTTTTGTTGACATGCTATTTTTACAAATTGCATGCCCTTGCAGTCAAATCTACAAATTTTTATAATAGTTTTACGGCTTGTTTTTGTACATTTTAGCGGTAATCTTTTTTTGACGATTTTTGCTTTTCCGAGAGGATGTATGCGAATTTATATAATAAAACAAAAATATAGCAAATAAAAATGCTACAAAATGCATTTATTTCAAGAATTACAAACAAAAAACAGTTTTTGTAAAACTTTTTGGTTGAGTAGAAATAAAGACTTTGTATCGACTTCATTTAGGCTTGGCCTGCAAAGGTGTAACACTTTTTGTATAATATAAAATAATATGCTAGTTTAAAGTATTGTAAATATTTTTTTTTTCATTTATGGCATATTTTGTATTGTAAACAAAAGCGTTTAGATGCTTGATAATCGCTTCATAGACAACGATGCATTTACCGCTATACAAGAATAGTGAAAAGTGACCCGGCAACTCTACGCTTTCTTACACTGTTGTTTTTTATAGTAAAAAACATACACCATCATAAAAAAAAATGCAACCCCCTTCCCTGAAAAAAAATTAGGATAACACCCCTGTAAACTAAACGTTGATTTAAAAAAAGAAAATTAACAGACCGCCACGTGACATATTCTATTCTAAATGTCACACGTGCAAGCTTATCGGGCACTAATACAAGATTGAAGAAAACATGCGGTATAATGGCACGTGGTAGCCAAATAACAAAATGACATTAAATTTGTAAAAGGTCAGCTGATAAGAGTATAAACCAACATAAAATCAAGAGTTCTTGCAGCTTAAAAAGTTTTAAAATACAACGTGTTTATTAAACAGATAAATCAACACATTTCTTATGCAGATATGCAGTTGAAAAGCTTAACACTCAAATTTAAAAAGCATGCAAAACACATACAAACGCTAATAACAAAACTGAAGGAGTTCGAGAAAAAAAAAACCAATTATCAACTAAGTGGAAAGTCTATTAAAAAAGTCTTGAATAAAATTGGCAATATAAAGAGATAAAAATTTTTTTTCCGCACAAAATATCAGAGAAATGTATATTGAAAAAAGGTACAATTCCATTTTAAACGCTAAATAAAAGGACAATACAGTAGCCGAAAACTAGTCTAGAAAATATAAATCCTAATCTGGGTCAAAATGTTAGTTAACATTTATCGAAGAATCACAAAGGAAAAAGCAATGAACAATCCTAGCACGTCAAACTGACTCAATCTCCTAGTACTACAAGAAAAAAAAATTGTATAAATTTTACCCGTTGATTGTAGGAGAATTGCTGATCTGCTCATTAAAATTAATTTATCATCTGTAAAAAACTAAACAACCAAAAACTGCGCCACAAAAAAGGCTTAAAATGTAAAAAATTGTTCGATGTATTATGAAAAATATGATTATCTAACATAGACGAAAAAAAAAACGTTTTCTACAGATAGAGGTTGTGCAACATAAATATAGTAGTAAAAATACAGGGGGTTGCGATTTTTTGTTCATGCCATTTTTGGCCTTTATTGGAAAGAAAAGTTAATCACAAAAAAGTAACATTAGTATGCTATGGTTCTCAATTTAAAATCGTTAAGTGTTTTTTTTTGATATTCAGCTGAAAGTGTTTTTTGGCAGTAAATTGCGATTTTTACTTTTTGCGCCGAGTGATAAAAAAGCACTCTTCATATCAAGTTTAGAAGGGAAAAAAGATTCTTTTTTAATTCTTAATGATAAAATTAGAATCTTTCTAAAAATCTTTTTTTTCTCGACGAACTTTAAAGCATTCAGTTTATAGTTAAAAAATATTAGCAACGGAAAAAACTATGATGCCTTTCGGCGTTCTTATTCTACTTATCTTTGGCGTTTTGTCGTACGTACTTCTGTACTTACTACGTATCCTGTTTGTTCTAAAAAACCAAATATCTGCATAAATTCATAATTTTCAATATAAGGTAACAAAAAGTTGTATAACAAATATGAAAACGGGAAAACGAAATCGAAGGCTACGAAGTATGGATAAATTATAAGAAAAATTAAGAAAAACTTTTTCGCCAATAATGGCGAAATATTATTGCCATTTTTGCAAGTAACCATTATGTTGCGGTATCATCAAGCGTGTATTTTTTGTTAACAGAATGGTTGCACGGCTAAACAAAGTAACTTTTTATTGTTAAAGTGGTATGAATTTAATATTTAAAAAACCAATCCGGGTAATTTTTTTTTTGACACTGATGAAAGTTTAGAACTTGGCAACTCATTAAACAGACAAAAAATTTATTGCAAATGTATACAAATATTGAATAACGACGAATTGAAGAGAACGAAGATAACGAAACCAATGTGTACAAGTGAAAAACTTTAAACGTATAAATTTTCCATAATTACATAAAAAAGAAAAAAACCAGGTTTCAAGACAAAAAGAACTAAAGATACTCAACATTTCTCAATGTTTACGAACGTACCAAATGAGCAACTAAGCGCACCTGTGTGTGGCTCAAAAAACTGAGTACAGGAAAAACTACTACACGACCTACATCAGACGCAATTTATGTGAGTATTGCTATTAAAACAATCTGCTTAAACTAAAAATAACAATCTTTAAGGCAAATTAAAAACTATGTGTCTTGTGTATAACAAAAATACCTATTATAATTTTACGCACATAAAATTAAATACAATGAGTTTGCTCGAAACAATACACCTGTAGTTGCTCAGACAAAACCGCCATCTAAAACATTCTAGCTTATATTATACCTATATAAACGGTTAAAGCAATACTTTGGTTATAATAAAACTAAGGAGTCTACCCAATGGGATAGTCCTTTTTGTTTCGAGGGGCGAAAAGCGGGTGATAAATTTACGCAAAGTCTAGAAATTATACGTTGAGAATATTTTGATGGTAACAATATTATGCAGATGCACATTGTACGCGAATTTTACGCAATAAAAAAAATAGTTCAAGTGATGAGAAAATTCAGGTGGTGCAAGAAAAAATGAAATTAATAAAAATACGATTTTTAGATATTTGCAATTGTATAGATTTTTTCATCATATTTGGAAGGGGTTTGTATACAATGCTAAGTAAAGGAAGTCAAGTTTAGAAAGAGTATTCTTTTTGCAACCAGTAAAAGATTGAGTATAATGTAAACGTGCGTAAAATGTTTTTCAATGAGATGCAAGTACGGTACAAAAAACTAGGTAATCTAGTAAAATTGTAAATTTTTGCTATGGCAGTCATGACAAGACAATAGTTGGGGTAACTGTTTTTTTTTCAAGCATGCTGGGTTTTGCCAGTTTTTAAAAATGGCAATAATTATTTTTTGTTTGAAAAAGTAATATGATATATAATATGAAAGCATTGCTTATGAAAAATGCACTTTTATTATTAGACTTTTTGAACATAGACAGAAACGATGGTATTGCAATAAAAGGAAGTATTTTTTTTGATCAATAAGAAAATGACTAGATGACGCGCGCAAAATGCATTAGTAGTGCTGCAAAAAACCTATAAACTGGTTTACATTTAACAATTAAAGAATACATCAGTTACAGAAAATTCACACCAAACATAACAAGGTTGCATTAGTTTTTGTTCGTTGTGGCAACCAAACAGATGTAGCTTGAAAAGTTACATAAACAATTGCCAATAAATATGACAATCGATGTAATAATTACAAAAACACGCAAAATATTAAACAAGAAAAGTTTTCAAAAGGTAACCAGCATAAAAAAAACAAGGCAATACATAAAGGAGACAACATATTTAAAAATATATATACAAGTGTATTTCCTGGTATGGAAATACCAAGGAAATGGTTAAATGCTACTCTATGCGAAAAGAAAAACCAATTCATACAAAAGGAGCAATTATTGCATATCCGTAGTTGCAACAAATACAGAGTAGATATGGGTAGTGTGATTATCTCGTAAAATACATATAGGTGCAAAAAAGAACTTTTTACATGAATCATGCTTTGGTTTTTTCTCAAATAATAAAAGACGGACCAGAGGTTATAAAATTTGCCTTGCATATAGCAAATACTGTACCAAAAATAAAATATTACACAAACTAGTTTTTGTGGATCCATTAAAAATATATGACAGGAACATGCAGAATCAACGTCAGGAAATATAGAACGATACTACAAAGGTAGTAAAAAAACAAACCATAATTTCCATCAAAGTATTAGATGTGCGATATACACACTCAATATGCATAAAACTTAAAACTCCGTAGTTTACAAAAGCCGTAAATCCACAAGATTTGTACAAAGATAACAAAGTTACACACTTATTTTTATAAGAACAAAGTATTTGTCTATAAAATAACAAAAAACTAAAATAAGTTTGTAATTACTGATAATTCGACACAAAAACGTATCAGTACGGGGTTTTTTTTGTATGCCAGTTGCCTAAGTTTATATAATTTTGACATTAAATAAAACATTTTTGCAACAAACGTGTATAAAAAAGATGTTAAAACGCGTGTAAAATAGTGACGTTGACATTTTATTGGTATAAGTAAATTTGGCATTAATTAAGACAGTGTGGCTGCTGTAACCTAACCCTAACATCCAAGTACGAATATATTAAGCTATTTTTGTAACGATCAAATCTATGTTTTAACCTGTTAACATAATTGTTTTCTCTACAGAATTTTTTTTTAAACCTAACGGATCTTACAGATCCAATAATCTAGTCATAAAAGAACTGTTTATATGCAAAAAGCCACTGGTGCTGAACAAACAAATTAAGTGTATAAAATGTACAAAGAATATATACATATGTGTAATCGACGAAAAAAATACGTAGCGGTACCATGGAGTAGTTTTTTTTTTTTGAGTAGGGTTCGTTTTTACAAAACATATAAAATATTTAAAATTCGGTTTATTTTTTTTTACTTTTTTTTTGTACCGAATGCCTCTTCTACCTTTTTTCCTACACCACTTACAATTGATTGCTCTATTCTTAAATTGTGCTCTCGTTTACTTGTTTGTCTGAAATAATATACACCAACACAACCATATTTTTATGTTTGTATTATAGAAAACATGCAAAAGTGTAGATTGCGTCTTTGATACCAGCAAGAGATTATTTTCAAAGTGGAAAAACGGAGAATAATATAATTTAGTATAATAGTATAAGGATCGGCATATATTTGAACTTTGCATTTTAAATCAGAAGATAATGCCATAATTGTGACTGGTTCGTTTGACGCTGTACTCGTAAATTTTGTCAAGAAATATATAATTCCAAATTTTGAAGAGATTGAATAAAAAAGCTTTACCAACCCAATTAATATAAATTTCAAAAAAGAAAATTTAATTACATTAAAAACAATCCCTTGCGTTTAATAACGTTATATCTAACTTAGGCTTACGATAAATGTAAAAATAAACTGTTGATGTTAATCGGAAAAAGAAAACATCTTGAACTGTTATATTGTCGAATTGCGTGGTTTTATTCATGCGGTACAGATTTTTTTTATAGATTTTTTTTTTATGTTTTTAATTTATGTTTGTGAAGTAAATACAAAATAGATCATTTATTTTGTTTATATGTTCTGCAAAGATTTTTTGCTTTTCTTATTTGCGCAAGTTTTTTACGATAAAACAAATTCAGATTTTTTATACATTTTCCTTCGTATTTCCACAGGTAGAAAACTACGAATTGACAAAGCTAATTTACAGTTTTTTTTGACTAAGTGTTGCGCTGCTACTGAGAACAAGCATTTGCAAACAATATGCCATTTATAAATACAAATAAAATATACTTCCAATCTTGCTAAAAAAATACTTATTGTTTTTCAACAAAAAATTGCATTTACTTCAAGATACAAAGCTTTTTATATAAAAATCCTATAAGTTTTTTGGCCAAAATAAAATGCATGCTGTAAAACGCAACAGTAATGCATTTTCTAAATTGCAATTTGTAGTAAAAAATCTTGGTAACTTCTAATTTTGGTCAAAATTATGCGTTGCTTGCGTATAAAGAGGTCAATAAAAACTGAAAACTAATATCAATCTGGCAAATTAATTTTTGAACATGTGCTGTTTTACAAGCGTTTGATCATATTGTGTTTTTGTTTGTAAAAAAACTAGTATACGCCTCTGATAAAGTATATTTAAGCTTGCTTTTACGTTATATTCTGAAAAAATATCATATTACTGTTTTGTGTAACAATAATCTATTAGAGCTATTCAACTTTACGTATTAAATCTGCTTCTGTTTAAGAAACATAAAAAAGTCGAACACTTGTTAATTTTCTATGCGCAAGTTAAAAAACGAACTAGCCTAGTATAATTAAGTACCTCACAGAACGCAAACCATGAGACGTTGCATTAAATTAGTGACTGTTTTAGGATTCATGGTTTTAGTAATAAGGACGCACACATCTATTATTTTTTTAATAATACATATTTTGTAAACAAGGTTTAAAAATGTACGAAAACAATAAGTTTTAGTATAAATCGAACTATTTTACGTAGGACGGAATTTTTGCGTGAAAAATGGCTTACGCAAAAGACAATCTGTAATCTGCATTGGTCTTGAAATACAGAAAAAGATTTAAAAACAGTTTTTTGTGTAATTTCGTAAGAGCTTATATAATTTTGTGTCTTTATAAGAATATCGTACATTTTAAAAGTTTCATCACACGTATTTTACACAGATAAAATGCAAAGGCATTGCTTCCTAAAATGCTTGTATATATTTTAGTACACATTGAAAATTTATGCATAGGTTAATCTTTTTTATATATAATCATTTTCTTGTAAAAGTTCTTTTGTTGTGTAAGTTTTTTTTCCGCAAAAACAAATTTTTTATTGTACCCCCGCGCTGCTTTTAAAGACTTCAAGAATGTAAAGTTAATGTTCGAAGTTGCGTGTTTATAGTCATAATATACATTTAACAAAAAATGGAAAACTTACCCAGTATAGTTTAATTCTACTTGTAAAACTGTTTTTTATTAGTTTTTTTTTTAAAACCAAGCGAGTATGTTTTTTTTTTGTGCAAAATGTTTTTATTATGCGATCGCAAATATAGCAATCACACGCAAAAAAACAGATATTGTTTTTTACATAGAAAGAAAATGTATTTGCCGCGTTAGTGTAAAAAAAAACATTAAATAGGTTTTTTTTTTTATGTGCGTTTATATTCTAATAAAAACATATAAATTCTGCAATTTTTTTGCACAATGGTAGCTTTTCTAATTGTTTGATCTATTGGCAAAGAAAAACAGCAGTTTAATTATTATTTACTTTTTATAAGACATAAGAACAAGAAAACTCTCATTTTTTATTATTCTAGCAAGTTAAATTTCTGTAAATTTATCGAATGTATTTTTTTTGCGACTGGCGTGTTTATGATACTTTTATCAAACATTAAAAAAGCCAACAACCTTTTTTTTTTATAGTACGCTGTAATTTTTTTTTTTTTTTTACTTGTAAAAATACTTGCATTTCACTTTTTAATAGTGCAACTATCTTGACATTTTTTTTTATTTTAATAAATAATACTTGTCTTTTTATTTTTTTGTTTCATGGCATTTAAAATGAAAACGCAGTTAAAAAACTCACATGCGTATTTAGTCATAAAAGACAAAAGATAGTATAGAAAAGTGATTCCTGAGTTTTCTTAAATACAATTGTAACTTTATCATTTATTATTATATAAAAAAAATAAGGAACACAATATAAAAAAATTGTGTAAATCTTTTTTGAAAGTTTTCTTGCGGGCTGTTACTAATAAAAAGTAAAACTGTATGCAAAGTAAGATGTAAGATACTATTCTCAACTGTAAAATAGTAAGAAAAATTAGGTATGCGTGACCTGGTATAGTAACTGCAGAAAAAAAACCTTTTGGCAAAACGAAAAAAATGTTGTTGATAATTTTGAATTAAAAAATACGTTGAAACTGTTGGATTAACGATATCTTTTTTTGTTAAAAAAAAAAAAAAAAAAATAGAGAAAAAAATAAAAAATAGTAAGACACGTCTATTTTTTTCGGGTATATTATAAAAACGAAAATAATTTACTTTTGCGCAATGTGTGGCATAAACTTTGTTGGAAAATGTATTAGTCATACGGAGTTGGCGTACCCAGGAATTTATATGCTAGGGGGTAGTTAGTGTTTTTTTACCTAAGTTGGGCTTAAAAACTTTGTTTTTTAATATTTTAAAGTTTTTAATTTTTTTTCGAATCTTAAAATGAAAAAAAAATCGGTGCACAAAAAGACGATCCCCCTTAAATTAAGGCTAGGAAATTTTCTAAAAGCGGGGTACAATCCCGTCAACCAATGTAACCCCTCATCTTTCTCAGTACGCGCCTGGTCATACTACACAACTTACTATTTTTTTTATGTATCAGATAAAAAAAACCGTAAAACAAATTTTTGTTTTTTTCAACATGTAAACGTTTTTTCATTTTTATTAGCCGATAGTTTTTTTTTTGCATATCCTATATAATATTTTTTGCAAATATCTTTTTTTTTTCATTTTGCGTAATTTATAGGCCGCTTTTTTTAATTGAATACAGATACATATACCAATTGTAACAGCTGCATTAATTGTCCATGGTAGACTACAAAAAATATAAAATTAAATCTAGCAAGAAAAAAAAAATTACCTATTGGTAAAATTATATAACAATAAAAAAAAAAAAATATATATAGGAAAAGTGCGAAAAGGTATCAGCAAACGGTTTTTTTATAGCGCAACTAAATTCTATAAATTATTTTTTCCATGGGTATATTTTTCCGCCTAAGTGATATGAAAATGGCTCCCATGAGGTCAAAAGAAGTTAAAATTATTTCTTCGTTATGCTAAACAAGTATTTTAGCAGGTTTTTGTTTTGCATTATCCTTTTTTGAAGTATTTCGGATTTGTTTTATATTGGGAATCTTTGTAACCGTTAAAATTTATTGGAAATTTTTTTTCCAACAAAGCATATAGACGCAAAAGCTCATGACAATATAAAGTACAAAGTTTATCTGATACTGATCTGTTTAGAAAGTTAACTTCCTGGTATACCTTGAATGAACAAAAAATAATTTATTCGAAATAACGATTTTTCTTGATTTTAATGTGTTTTCATATACTTTATTGCATTTGCCTGAATGAACTTGACGTTCTAAAAAAGACAAAATATTTTTTACATTTATTGTTGCAGCCATGCTTGATATCCGTGCCATGCCTAAAAAAAACTCTATTTTATATACATATAGCAGAATTAGTAACATTTATGTTATAAAAACAATACATATAACAGTAACGTACATAAGTCTCTATTCCGATGTTTTTTTCTCGTTTATTGTCTGTTGTACGAAAAATTCTTGGTTATAAAACTCTACTTGTATTAATTTTTTGTTATAAGTAAATAATAATGTGTTTATGCAGTACCAGCAAAAACTAGTGTGTTATTGTAGCAATTAGTTGCCAATTTTGTAACATTGTATATTGTTCAACGTATACTGCGCTTTTGCAGTAGGCATAGCACGGAATTTAAGCAAAGCCCGCGATTATAAATATTCTTAGAAAGCACTTTTTTCGTTTGATGTACATAGAATCTTTTGTATACCTTTCTTAAGTCTATATATAAAACATATATTGGTTGAGTGATAGTGTGATTTGTACGTCAAAGCAAAAATATAGTGTTTGCAGTTTTTACATGTATTTAAAAGTGTTCTAGTAAACACATCAGGGTTGGCGCAATGCTGCTTTTATGAAGAAAAACCATTTTTTGTGTTTTTTGCTTGTTCATGCCATCTAAAGGTTTTATATTAAGTATGTATGACACCATTTACCAACACTGCAAATTACACTTTTTAGATGTTTTCATTTAAAAACTGAAATACAAAATCATAAAAAAAAAGGTAAGTATACACAAGTTCACAAGGCAAATTTGTGAGAATTGAGTTAAAAAATGTGTTTTTTCTGGTAATAAAAAATTGATCATGAACATGCAATGTATTTTTATTTTAAATAAATATAAATAAAGCGCTGGCAGCATTTACTTTTTATTAATATAAGACGCATGCCCAGTTTTAAATGGCTGCAAATCCGCAAGTGTATAATTCGACAAAATATAATATGTATTTACAACTTTTTCTGCAATATCAAGGATCTTGTGTTTGTCAATATTGCTATTTCTTCAAAATTCTTAAAGGATACTTTTTGCCCGGTAGAAAACGAAACACGCTGAGATAAATTGGCAAATTAAGATCCGTGTTGTTATTGTGGTTTTCCATCTTATTGTGTTGTGTTTATTTTTTCAAAGATATATTTTAAAAAGGTTTATTTGCGATTTTAGCGTCTAATGTTTATATTATAATTATTTTTTTTTTCTCGCGGCTTTTTCTAGAGCCGTAATTTGATAGATCTAAATAAAAACTATGATTAATGATATATTGTGTTTTTTACAGTCATCCTGGTTTACATAAGTACAAAAAGTATATGTATTGTTTTTCTACTTGTCTTGTAAAAACATATTAATACACATAAAACATATAAAATGCACTGGTGCAGATAATACACAAAGCAAGCATTTAACAACTCCTATATTTATGTTACTTTGTGTATTCCTTTTTTATTAAACATGGAAAACATAAATAACTACCTTTTTTTTGTGCGTGTGTTTTTTGAACCGTTTGAATGTCAATTGACATGAGCGGACTAAGTTGCGCAAACGGGCGTTACCCAGATTTGTCTCGCAAAAAGCCGTTTGTATTTTTTTTTCTTAAAAAGATTAAATACTATAAAGTAAATGATTTTTTCACAATATATACATTTAAAAAAAAAATTTAAACTTAATGTTGTTACAATTAATTGATTTACTTTTTTGAACTCATTTTTTTTTTTGCCGTCTGAAAAAAAGTACAAAATTTCGCCACTATATTTGCAAAGTAATACAGCACGCTTTTTCTGTTTCCTATAAAAAAAAAATGTGTTCCATATTTTTTAACGGCGAAAAGAACATTCATGTAACATCAAAAGACCTTTTTTTTTTCTTTTAAACAGCCGTACACACCGTATTGACTTAATCAAATTTATTATCAAACAAGCTTTAGCCTTTCACAGTAAAAAAACAATAAAAAAAATTTCGTGATTTAATACTTTATAAAAATCAAACCTTTATAATCAAAAAGTATCAACAAAAACAAACAAAAAACAACTGTACCTTTGTATCTTTGCATCTTTATACCTGTTTAAATATACAGAGGTAATTTACCAAACAGTCTTATATTCTTGCTTATAAGCGCATGTACATAGTAAATC
>JAQFYM010005232.1:0-13691 GCA_034694785.1 Agrenia bidenticulata
TTAGTAGAAATAGGGATATAGTTAACACCAAAAATTAAGATTTTGTTTTTTCTTGCTAAAATTATATAAAAAATTGTACGAAAAAGTGTAAACTCTATCATATGAATGTAGTTGAATATAGTCTTGTTAATTGTAGAGATATTTATCCTTTACTAAAAATAAATGTTTTACAATCTAACAATATTTTACTTTTTATGATGAAACCAATATATTTGCGCTAAATCTTAATGTAACCAGTCTTTATGCAAAACATTGCACGCAATTTACATAAAAAAGATTATCACATTAATTTTGTCGTACAAATATTATGTAAAAAAGACTAAGATGCACTACTATTTTTAAATGTATTTTAAAATTTTAATTCATATTCTTTATTAGTCTAATAAAAAAAATACCCATAAAAAACAAGCCAAAACAGTAAATAATGTGCCTTATTATTCATAATGGCCATTATGGGGGCAATTATATGTTTTTATACGCATATATTTGTCCTACCCTATCCGTAGCCTCTGCCAATGTTCACAATTTATAAAAAAAGATACTTTTTTTCTGTCATATAGAGTGATTGTTTGTTAATGTACTATCAATAAAAAATATTTTGAACAAAGGGTATCATGATATTATATCAACCATACGAAATATGCTGATAAAGACTGTTCCTTGTCCGCCGAAACAAAAGAAATGAATAGGTTTTCTGAATATGCTTGCAACAAATTTGCTTAAATTGTTTGTATATAAAATCCATTTTTTAATATAATTCTTTATTATACCGTCTATAAAAAATATTGCGTAAATAAAAAAAAAATAAAAGATCTATGGCTTAGAAAAATAAGATAATTATACTTTTTATAGTTAACTGTGTTTCTCTACAGTTCGCCGGCTAGGTAGCAAAAGGAAATCGTTTTTTCGTGTAGATTTTTACTTGGCAATTCATTTTTTTTTTGAATGAAAAGAATATTAGTATTATTTATACCTAAATACATAAATGCTTAGAAGTTATACAGCTTTATTCAGCGTTTTATATCAACTTTTTTTTTGTATACTAAGCTCTCGGTAAAAAAGAACAGAAAACTGTACTAAAAGATATAATAAACGACTGCAAAAACAACAAAATTTCTTATTAACTTGTACAATCTTAAAAAATATATTTTTTATACTGAAGAGAAACTTTAATTAACGTTTTTTAATAAGATAATATATATAAATGACGTTGATTTAAGTTGTTTTTTCTTGGAATTAAATATATTTTTAGATGTGTTTTTCTTTTTAAAGCTTACAATGTCAGTAAGTTTTTGTTGATGATGTTAACTATAATCTTATAAATTATATTTGCAAAATATGTAAAAAAATGCCTGAAGGTATTACAGCTACCCGTTTTATAGTTTGTGCAAAAAAAACATCATCTGCAATCTTGGAGCAACAGCGAAGCGATATCGCGTCATATGTAAATTTGTTGTAAAAACAATTTATTTATATTTTTACATTGAAAAATCGTATTTTTTAAATTTTTCATTTTTTTTTTAAAAAAAACTTAAAATGGAATTATTAAAATCTAAGATGAATTTGCATTATAGTAGAAATTTTACTTATTATTTTAAATGTTATTTTTGCTTTTTCATAACCTGAAAAAATTTGTCTAGCGTTACATTTAGTTTTTCTCAAATGACGCGATATCACGTCGTTTTGGACAAAAAAATTAGCGTTATATGTAGCTCCAAGAGTTAAGACGAAGTTTTGTAAGTACAAGGTTTTATACGCAACAAAAACGATTTCTAAAAGTTTGTAAGATAAATGTAGGAAATACAGTACAAAGAAACAGCTAAAGTATGAAAAACAGCAGTAAATACTACCTTTACCATATTTTTGTCTTTTAATATCTCGTATAAATCGCATTATTACATTTTCAACATAGTTTGTACAAAAAAGGTTTTGAATGGTGGATCTTCTTATAAAAAGGTTAAACAAATACATAATACCTGTAAAAAATATTACATGCAGTGAATGGCCCGTATTGTATTGCGGTTTTTTTGGTTTTACTGCGTATTTAATTTGCTAATGGTTTTTCCTTACTATTAATTTACAGATAATAATCACCACTACAGGCGGCTTTTTTTTTTTTTTTGCAGTTAGATTGTTGTTAAATTGATAAAAATTGACCTTTAGACGTGTGATATACTTTTTTTTATGTTTTGGTATTTCAATTAAATTAAGGCAAATTGTTAAAAAAAATACACTTTTTTTTCATTCCAACATATAGAACCAGTAAATTCTATTATAACCCAGGGGTAAACCTAGATTTGACAAATTCAGGCCTGGCCAGGCTGTCGAGGTTTATATCTTTGTCTCTTTTTTTTATTATATAAAAAAAAAAAATGACGAAAAAACTGAAAAGAGTAAACATTCCCGGCCTCGCACAACAAATATGCATAACCCAACAGGTCTAACCCTAGATTATAACTGTCATATTTCTACAGAGCACTTGCTCCTTTGCCCAAAAATATTGAAAGCATCTTGTTTACAAATGCACTCTTAAAACACACTGTAAAAAATATTAACACGTTATCTATGATATCTATTTTGAATTTGGTTTAATTATTTAAATGCATAAGTCTTATATTGTAATGATCTGTAACCGCACGACCAAAAAAAAATCAACAACTCATACAATTTTACGATTTATTGCATTAGGTATTTGATTCTGTATAGAATCAATGTCTTTAATTTTTTTTTAATACGTATAAAGGGGATTTTTTACGCACATTAATTTGCAGGCTAATTATTTGCAGTCATTTTTTGCAAAACTCGCAAACTTAGCAGTATCTTTAACGTGTAGTGGCTTTAATCATCTAAAACATACACATAATCGTTTTAAACAACCCTATGCGTCAATTTACTTTTTTTTTTTGTATTATTGATTGATGCAGTCTTAGTAGGGAACTATCGCCAATAATGACCGGGTTTGTCGGCGATTTTTACTAATATAATTGTAAGATAAAAGATGTTAAATCATTGGTTTTACGTATGTAAATGCTTATAAACTGTTAAAAAGCACTGGCTTGTATTTTTAAGCGCCTATTTATAAAATATTTTTTAAGCTTTTTATTA
This sequence comes from Agrenia bidenticulata, assembly GCA_034694785.1. Classification (NCBI taxonomy): domain Eukaryota; kingdom Metazoa; phylum Arthropoda; class Collembola; order Entomobryomorpha; family Isotomidae; genus Agrenia; species Agrenia bidenticulata. Next base: position 3,106 of record JAQFYM010005232.1, read on the forward strand.
GAGTTGAAATTTTTTATGCAGCATAACAAAAAAAGTAAAAGCTGAAAAATATAACTTGCGTTTAACCGAAATTACACTTAACCATATTCTTTTGACATGTTCAATGCTGTTTCAATTCGTTGTATTGTACCCTCTAACAATAACTCAAGTCAAAAAACACGCGTTGAACTGCAACGAAGATACATATGCACATTTAAAGCCACTTTCTGTGCAATTATAGGGTTTTTTTCCTTTAGGTACTGCTTAAAATCCTTAAGATTGGTTTCAACTACGAAATTAAGAAAGAAAAAGCAGTTATGTTAAAAAATAAGCATAAAAATATAAAAAATACACAAAAATAATTCATATCAAAATCAACTACATTTGTTAAGCATTTATTTTGCTCTGCATGCTTGTAAATAATAAAGGGGTAAAACCGAATATGTTTAATGATACAAATACAGATGGTAATAACAGTGGCGTATTTAGGGGGGCTTTGAGGGCAGCAGCCCTCTCCCCTCTGACAAAATTACAATATGGTATAAAAAATATTTACCGCGAAAACATTAGGTAAGCAAATTGTAGATGCAGATATAAACAAAAACATCAATAACAACAAAAAAAAAATATTGAATTATTGATTTTTTTATATATTATAAAAAATGAAAGAACGCTTTTGCAACTTAGTAAGATAAAAGAAATAAAAACATAAATTGATGCTTTCTGCATATGGCATATGTATGTGTCAGTACAAGGTCATTTTGTTGCAGTTGTTATCTGCTGTCAGTTGAAACTTTATAAAAAAGGTAGGAAAAAATTAATAATTGATTAATTAAATTGCAAAACAAAAACGGCATATCAAATGTAAACAAAATTTGTTCAAATATTTTTATATGGCACATATAGTCTCTCAAAAAAGATAAAAGATGACAAATACTATCAATTAAATAATTTTACTTTTTAGAAAGCCAAAATTTTTGAAAACATGCATCTGATATATACGCAATTATGTTGATAACTTGTAAAAACATATTTATGGTAAGTTATTTGTATTATAATAATTACTTTTACATAAAATATATATCCATATAAATCATTACAAAAAACACATTGAAAGCATGAAAAGGTATAATTTTTGCTTTAAAATATATGTAATCTATTAGTTTGGTAGTCGCATAACACAATTGTATAAACTTTTTTTACATCGCATTTTTTACAAAAAGTACAAGTAGTTGAACTATATTTTTATGTTGACTAATAATAAAACAAAGAAATTTGTGAAACACACAACATTATTTTTTCTATCTAAACAAGGTTCCGCGAGTATAAAATCTGCTTTTGTTCTTCATTAAATTTTAAAAGTTTTAACGGTCTCTATATAAATAATTCACTGCTAAAGAATAAAACTTTATACAAGAAAAACGCATAAGTTATAATTTACTTTTAGTATATATTTAGATGGCTTAAAAATTTTTTACGTAGTGTTAAATTCGGTTTTAGCCGCTAAAAAACACTATTAAGGAACTATCAGTAAATTGAATAGAACGGTAAACAAAACGTAAATTTTTTAGTATGGCAGTTTTGAAATAGTTTTTTCATATAAGACTTTTTTTTTAGATTTTATTAGTATAAAAACCCGAAAAGATATGATGAGTTTTTTTTACAGAAATATGCTGTAGATAAGGGCAATTAAAATAAATAAAATACAGTTTTTTTGCACATTTAAATACGCTGTGTAGAACGCATCTAAGCTGTCTGCTATATAAACTTGTCTGTCTAGATTTTCTTAAAAAAGAAAATATATTTACAAAAAAAGTTTATACAACGGGTATAAAAACTAAAAAAAAAAATTACCAACACAAATAAATGAAAAAACAAGAAAAAAAAATATATTTAAACATAATGGATCAAAGTATTTGCATTCATAACCTACTGCTTTGGGGCTTCTCTGTTTTCTGCCTTTAAAATCTAAGACTTTTTTGCAAAAAATAAAATTTGATAGTATCAAAGTACAATATTGTACGAGCAGTATTTACTTGTGACAAAAGACGTCTTTTTTTACAGCAGTTGGGCAATTTAAAAAAGTTTTAATCAATGCATTACAGTAACTAAGATTAATTTTGTATACAAAAAAGAATAACTAAGTTTTTTGTAATATTTTATGATATATTTATCAAAATGGTATACAAAAGATACTTTTCTTTTGTGTGCACAAAAAGATTTTTTTTTTCGAAAATTTATACAAAAAAAACCACTTGCCATTTTAATTTGGTATAGGTTATCCATATACATAGATTATTTATTATTATATTATTGACAGGGTGTCAGACATTTAATCGAACAGTATAAATTTCGATTTAATTTCGACCCTTTCAATTTAGGAGAATTACAATAAAATAAATCAATATTGGCTTTAAATATTATACGAGTCAAGCAGGAACAAACACCCAACAAGTCGGCCCACAGTGCATTTCCAAGCATACCAAGCACAGCGTGTTATTTTTATATGGCTAATTTAAATATACAGGCTTTATTTAGTTGATCGACGAGATAAAGCCCATCTCGTCGGGACGTTAATAGTAAAGGGAGTCTCAACTCGTCAGTCAGCGAGTTATATTTCTTCAGGCATATGGATATAAACATAGCTTAACGGTGTAAAATCGTCGACCGACGATTTGTTCCCTTTTATGTTTAAGTCAAGACGTGTCGGGCTTTATCTCGTCGATCGACGAAATGAAGCCTGTATGTTAGAATTATCCCAATAAAAAGACCATTTGGTCTTGATATGCCTGGAAATAAATGAAGCGATTTGTTGGGTGTTTTTACCAATCTGAATCGTATAATATTCAAAGCCAATATTGATTTCTTTTATTGTAGTTCTCCCAAATTAAGGTCTAGAAATAGTAATCAAAATTTTCACTGTTCCATTAAATAACGGACACACTGTACTAGTTGTTCGCCGCAGGCATCTGCGCCATCAGCACAAACCTCGTCTTTTGGAAGATATGGGGATCTAGCCAAAACTAATATATAACCTTAAAATATTGCAAAAAGCAATATTTTACAATAATCCTATTGCTTTTATTGTTTTTAAAAATTTTTTATACAAAAAAAAAAAAATTAGTATTAAGTATATTACACGTAACAAAATTTTGCTCTTCTATAGATTTTGTAGTATTATTAAGATATTTTTAGCTTTGAAATGGCGCGCTGTGCGCACAAAAATTTTTAAACGTATCTTTTTTCACTAATTTTACAGGAAAAAAATATTGAAAAAATTAAACTGTATATATGTATTTTTTACATGCTTAGCAAATGTTTTTTAAAATTCCAAAATACGTAAAAAAGGTAAAAAATACTACAGGTTGCAATTTTGTACATTTAAAAAAATAAACAATTCTTTTTTGGGGGCTAAAATCATTACAATGCTTCCATCGGAAAAAAAATAATTTAATAATTCAATAAATGATTTTTACTGTTTGAAAAAAGTTTTCCTTGGGTTTATATAAATGATTTCGAATATCGAAAAAAATGCAACTTTACTTGTTTTTTACAAAAAAATGCAAACTTACTGTTGGTTACAAACAACGTGCAAAATTTGTTTTTTTACAAAAAAAATGGCAAAATTTTGTATTTGTACAACAAAAAATGCAAAATAAATTTTTTTAAAGATTTTTTTTTAAAGGTTTTTTTAAGAAAAAAATTGTTTTATGTTTTATACAAAAAACCATATCGACCCCCTTCCAAAAAATCCTTAGCTACGCCACTGGGTATTAAAGAAAAGTTACAAAAGTGACTAAAATTGAAGAAAAAAAAAGTTAACGTTCAATTGCAAAAAAGAAAATGAGTAACATGAGTCAAAAAAAGCAGTTTTTTTTATGACATTTTTTAAAAAAACTTTTATATATTGAAAAAAAATTGTCAAACGAATATTTAGTTGCATGTTTATATACAGAAAAACCTTTCAATACTTCGTAAGACAAGTTTTTTTTCCCATTTAATGCACAACGTATTACTACAAGGCATATGATCGCCAAATAATTATTGGTCAAGCACCTCCTAAATGCGATATTGCAGATAAACAGCCGAACATATACATTTCAGAATAGATGTTTAGACACCACAAACCACAAAAAAAAGTTAATGTATGCAAGTTCACTTGAATATTTTTATACCATGCAGGAAAAATGTTTTATTCAAAGGAAGTCATGCTTGCCATTTATTTCACGCAACTTTTTAACAGCACAAAAAGAGAAATATATAATTTTTACAGACAGTTCTTCCTTTAAAATGTTAGTAAAAGGCTGGTAGTGGAAATCGGAAATTCAGTAAAATAATTTTTAGGGAATTTTCCTGATTAATCTCCACGCCATTGCATCGATGAAAGAAACTAAAGCATAAAGTTTTCTATCATAGCTAAAAACTGTTATTTTAGTTCAGGCTAAGGTAAATACTACAGTATAAAATTATAAAGGATTTACAGATGTTCATTATTAGTAATAGTGAAGGCGCGGCTTGTAGTATTTGTACAGGCGAGAAATTAGGGCATTAAATAACTAAAAACTATGCTACTTGTCTAGTCAACGCAATGTAAATCTGGCAGAAACTGTTTAAGATAAAATACCTATAAATTAAAAAGATAAGTTCTGCACTAAAAAACATGTTCGATAACAAAAAAAAAAAACCATAAGAGTTTTAAGCCATTAAATAAAATATAGTTACTTGATTTTTAAATCAATACTCGCAGGAGAACGCGGACTAAAGTCTGTGTTTTTTTTTTCAAATTTTTACTCAATTGAAAAAAAAATTATTTCCTTAAAAAACCTTTAGGCTGCAATAAAAAGTCTACGATAGGATGCATGACACGGATAAATATATCCTGGCAACACATATGCGCAAAAATGTCTTTTTATATCAGCATTTTATAAAAATCGCGCGTCTAATACGAATTAGATAAAAGATGTACGTAAACTTATCAATGAATTAACAAAAATACAACAAGACACATTGAAAAATGTATAAAACGTAATTTTTACATAAGAAACCATTTACATGTATTTTTTTGTAAAATTTAGTATATTGAAATGTAAAATCAAAGATAGGGTAGACGACTACTTTTATTTGACACTATGCGAAGTAGGATGATCAGTTGATGCAAAAAGCAGCAAATAATACAAAACAGAGTTTAAATGTATATGAAACATAATAAAGTTTTACTTGGCTTATTTTTTTCAAATACTATACAATAAAGTTTTTTGTTTTAAATAAAAGAGTTGCGTACAATTAATGCATACAGATTATTACTTTTAGCTAAGTCCGACATACAAAGACAAAATACCTGCGACTACATCCACACAACCCATATGATGCCTTGAAGTCACAACTCTCCAACAATAATGCATATTTAAGAGTGCGTGTTGCTGAATTACAGCTTAAAATGTAAAACAGCTCAAATATATGCTTGGCTAACACATTCAATGACATGATTGTTTTGATTTTGCCCACTAAACTATTTTTTTTACTTCTTGCGCTATTCGCTATATGACCCATTATGCTCTTACTTCTTGATTCATGTTTGATTAATTTGTATTGCTGCGTTAAGCCGTTGCTGAATTGCTACAGATGCAGGTTGCAAAGCATACCTTTTTTTTTATGTTTGACAATTACCTCTTTTTTGCCAACATAGCTTTTATGAGTTTTATCTTTTTTTATTGTGGTCAGATTGGATAATTATTCCGTATTGTTCGAATCTGTTACAATGCTAGTATAATTTTTACATACCTTGTGTATTTTCTTACTGTAGGATAGTTGTTTTTTACATAGATGCGGCATCTTATCTACAACATTTTTTATGAAATATTACATTTAAACAAAAAATTTAGTTTCAAACTTATTCTGAATGTCATAAATTAAAATTCTTCCGCTTTTTTGGTTTAATTGTCATTTTCTTTTTTACTTAAGGAAAGTCAAAAGATTTTTCAGCGCATATTTTAACAGGGGCTATTTTTTAAAATGTGATCGGGAATATTTTAAAGGGATCAAAATATATGGTATTTCAATTATAGATTCACTAAAAATTATATTTTTACTAATCCGGTTTAAACTACAAAAATTCGGAAGAGCTTTTGCCGAATTTTCTTGTAAAGCTTTTCTTCTGAATTAAGATCTCATTTAGACATATTAGTTTTATTGATACTTTAAGAAGTGATTAAATGATTGAGCTTTACTATATAATAATTTTAGCATTTGTAATTTTTTTATACAGAATAAAAGTATAAAATAGTAAGAATATACAGTAGTTTATTTATATAAGCTAATGTTCATTACTGTTTTTTTATCGAAATAATATTAAATGTCTGCATATGTAAATTATGGATTCTTGTGGTTTTTCACTGATGAGTATATCCGTATAATTTTTTTTAGAAAAATTCATGAATGACTTCAGCTATTTAAAAATTAAATAAGTTGTATACCATTTATTTTAATAACTGTGTCGAGATACATTTACTGTAGATTTGAATTTTTGCGTTTCATAAAAACTCATTTACGTATTTTTTGGAAGTTTTTAACTCTTTGTGTACTAAAGAAAACAAATAAAACAGACCTAATATTTTTTTAAAAGTTTTTTTAGTAATAAAAAATTTTAAATACAGTTTAACTCAGTGTAGCAATATAAAGCAATACTAATAAAACAAAACAAAATTAAAATAGGGATTAAAGTTGTGTTACGCTGACTGAAATGTACAATAAAAAAATATACGGCAGTAAATACTTTTTTACGCACCAGGGTATATGTTTTAAACCGTTATTACTTATTTTTATTACAGTATGAACGCGGTAAACTACTAAGTTTTTAGCGCATAAATTACAGTATAAAACATGCTTTTTAGTTTATAAAGGCATAAAAACAATTCTATTAGTTAATGTAAAAAAAATCAGCATATACACATGTTTAGAATAATACACATTTTTATTATAATATTCATAATATAAAATTACATATTTGCATAAATATATATATTATACGTTTTTGGTAAAAATAACGAAGAAATCAACCTAGGGTAAAAATCTTGGCTTTTAAATGTCTAGAATATATAAATCAGTTCCATATGGTGTATACCAGTCACTTTTAATTTGAACAGAATATATTTTAAAGCCTTTTTAAAAAGCATCATTTTATAAAAATGTATATTTAAAAGAATTTTGTAATTTAAACGTTTTTTTAAGTGCAATTACCGTAAAGTAAAAGCAATAAAAAGAGATTGTCATAATAATTGATTTATATTAACTGGCGCATCCTTTTTTTATTTAGTTATCATTGAAAGTAATTTAAAAAATTATATTTTAAATAAATTTTAAGAATGATTTAAGCTTAACAATTAAAGCAGGGCATAATATTGAAAATGTATTTTCTGTAGGTAGTCGATAGACAAATAAAAACTTATTTGAATGCCTAATATCTCATTAAAACGTAGTTCGAAGTTTTACAAATGACGTTATCTGCTATACAGAAAAATACATATACAAGCAAAATTTGCGCCTTTAAACAAAAACAAGCTAGGTTCTTGTAAAAAAGATCATAAAAATCATACTCAATTTTTATTGATTTACCTATTTGATGTGTTTACTACTTTTAAAGGTTGTTCTATTATCTATATATCACATTCGTTGTAAATCCTTTATTTAGGTTTAATTAGAGAACAATCGAAAGCTTTTTTACTTCATTAAAAATAAAGGTTTATCGATTTAAGTTTTATTTTACCTGAAATGAACCAGAAAAACACAAACATTGACATGGTTTTTAAGAGTAAATTTATAACATTGTACATATTAGACCAAACACTCATGATATTCAAAAACTAAATATACGGTTGATAAAACACCCTAATTGTAAAATACAAGAAAATCACAGCGGAACCCAATTATACAAGCTGAAAAAATATTTCCTGTAATTTTACCTGGCTTCCTGTATTTATTATCCCCTCTTTTTTAGCCGACTTGCCGTGCCCTAGTAATAATAAAACATAATAATAAGCAGATTGTTGCATTTTCTGGGTTTTTAATAAGTAAAGCTTTTTAGTATTATTGTGTAATTTAGCAAGCAAATTAAACTTATAAAGTTAAATGTCAAAATTTTTGGTTGCGTTCACTTTATGGGATTTTACTGCCAGCAAAATATTTTTTTTAATTTTTTTTTTTTTTTGTAAACATAAAGGCTTGGTTTTTGATAGGCTAATTTATTGCTACATATTCAATTTTTTTAATACAAAATTACCATTTAATTTGTTATAAAATAAGGAAAAATCTTATTTAAAACTTAAAAAGACATTACATTTATATTTTATAGAAATTCTAAAAAAAATAATTTAAGAGTGTAACGGGCGTTGTTGAAGATTTACTTTTTAAATATTGATATATGTGGTCATTCTTATATTACGCTGCTAGCACATTCATTCTTGTCTATATTATTTTAAAAATGGTAATAAGTAATAAAATAAAGTAAGCGCCATGAAAGTTACTATAATATTATAAAGTTGTTGTATGGTCCAAGAAAAAAAAACTTATAAAAAATGACTTTATATCTGAGCATTTTACGATATAAGCATTATTAGTTTGCATGCAAATAATTTTTTAGTTATACAATGTCAGGCAATATTCTTACCACAATTTATATATTTCTTTTAGTTAAATTGGCATACAAATATATTTATACTGATACTATTGATTTTATTAAGTACGGTCGTAGTTGTGTAATTTATCAAAATATATATTTAATACAAAAAATATTAAATCCTATAATAGATAATAGAAACTTAGATAACTGACTTCAGCTAGATTACTACTTGCAAAATCTTATCGATAACGATCTAATAAAATCCGAGTTTAACTTTTACCTTCTTGCAAACGCTTTAAACAAAAATGAAAAATCTTTTAAATACTTGGTTAAAATATTCTGACGTATTTACTTTTCAATTGTAGTTTTTTATTTTTTGATAGGAATAACATCACGTCTATCCATACTTAATGGATATTTGTATATAAATAAATTAAAATCTAATTTGCTGTGATTTATTTATATTTTTTTTTTGTTTTTCGTTTTACTATATAAGCCAATTTTTATTTATTTTATACAAAAGGCCATTTTCTTAATATTAAATATTTAAAAAATATATAACAAACAAATATTACACAATTTATTTATAATTTATTTTTTTTTTATTTCTATTTGTTTCTATTTTTTTTTGTTTGGAAGAAATATACAAAACACGTGCTTAAAAAAGATCGAAACAAACTAACCATCATTCATTTTGACTAAATTGTACTCTACCGGGTGTAAAAAATAGATTTCGCAGCCTTTGCTGCAATATATGTTGTAAAAGAAAAAACCTGTAGGCTCTATTATTGCCTATAAAAATATTTATTTTTATGCACGTTTAAAGAATTACTAAAAAGAGCAAAAAACTCGTCGTTTTATTGTTTGATTAAAAAACTTGCTTATTTAAAAACCCCATTATAAACTAAATATTGCCATTACTTTCTCTGTTTGACCTTAATTAACCTGACTTTCTCAACCGATTTCAAAAAACCAATTATGTAACGAGAAAATAGTATTTTCTGTGTGTCAACGTTTTTTAACTTTTTGTACGCATAATTTGTAATTTTTCGGTAGATAAGGCACACATATGCATAGTTTTTTTTTGTATAGTTGTACATTTTTTTACGAAATTTCACACGAATTTTTACTGCTTTCTCGCAAAAATGACACGTTTTGGTTATTGATAGATTTTAGTTATTTTGATACGCATCCACTATAAAAGTAATTGATGCAAAAGTTTTGCGGACTAAAACAGGCTTAAATATACTATTCCTTTTTTTTAGGATTAAAAAAATGATTCCGCTGGTATACCTGTGTTTTAGCATTTACAATCATAAATAAAAATATATTTATCATTGGATTCGTCTTTTTTGTCTTCACTAGATTTTATGCATACTATATGTTTCTTTTAAAAATTTCAACCACATTTTGTTTCCTAGTTTCAAGGGTATAATTATGATTATATTTTTATTCAAGTAAAGTATAATTACACTATTATTCTTTATATTTTTTGATCTAAAATCTCGAATGTGTATATAATCATTATACAAACTCCTCGGGAAGATCTAATCTCGCTATATAATAAAGAACTATTTATTGTTAGTTTATAAAACCACATAAACTTTATATTTGTATTATATTGCCATTCCGGTGTCATGTAAAATTTTCGTATTTGTAAAACTTTCGTTTACTGTAAAATTTTCGGAAAGTCGATGAAACCAATTTTCAAAAAAATAAAAATATATAGAAAGACGTAAATGGAAAAACAAACCATATTTTTATACTTTATTTTTTCTAAAATAAAAAATTGAAACGAAATAACCCGTAAAACTGAAAGATACCTTAAAAAAATACCTAATGACAAAAAAATAAATTTTTGAAAAGTACACAGACTAAGACTATGTATAATTAGTACAATTTTTTTACAATTTTTTTTTAGCAAAAAAAATCAATAAAAGTTAGTTTGTTACGAAAAACTGTGAATTAAACTACTAAAGCTTCATTTACGCAG
>JAQFYM010005233.1:0-13691 GCA_034694785.1 Agrenia bidenticulata
AAAATAAGAAAATCTTTGATATTCAATTTTAGACAAACTCTTTAATTATCCTTTTTTCTGCATTCGTGAAAAAATTATGATTCTTAAAGCGGTTGTCAAGATATAAACCTGTACCTAGAATGATAAAATACCTCAAATTTTTTTAAAGATTATCTACCGTATTTCATGTTGTGGTAGCAACACGTTGTTAAAGCACTACAAAATTTAAAGAGAAAAATACAATACAAATTTACTATTAATTATCATTTATTTTTATAATTTATCATCAAGATAAATACTATCCAAATCCTCATTCCCTTATATATTTTTGCATGCATTAAAAGATTTTTTCATGCTTCAACAAAATTATTGGCCCAGCTTGCTTTAATTATTTTAGCCATTTGTACTCTTTTCTGAGTAGGAGTTACACCTTCGTATTTGCCACCAATATTTGCCTGTTTTATCCAATGCTTCATTGGCGCATAAACCGCTAAATCAACAGGCTGTAAATAGTCTGTCAGTCGACCTGGAATGAACAATACTTTCACATATAATTTTTCCAATGCTAATAAAACACTGGGGAATGAATGAGCCGACATTGAATCCAAGATAATACAGTAGTCTTTGTCTGCATTGGTGCATATAAACAGCTTTAGACCTTCTCCACATAAATTAACATCATTCTCGTATCCGTTCACCCATTTTTCTGCACAGCATACTTTATGAATTTTGGATATCCGTTATAAATATTCAGAACTCCTCGTGCATTTGACTTTAGGAATTCACGTATATACGCAAAATATAGGTAATTTATCGCCATCCGTGGCGATTGTTGCATACAAAGTGACCCTTTATCCCAAATTTTAAGCTTTAATTGACACCACATTTAACCTTTGTATTTCAGTTTTTGTTCCGTATCTTATATCGCCCACAACATCAGTTTCAATCATATTTATAAAAATAGTATAGGGCTTGTTTATGATAACACTCCACAACCTATCCGCAAAGCTGTCGAATCTGGTCGTTTTGTACCTGATCATGTTTTACTGCTCTGGTTGGTCGGCGGATGGAGTAATTTTTTATTTTAAGAAATCGATACACATAAGTCTGTTTAAAATAAAATGCTTTTTCTTTAAATTCTTCACTCAGTCTATCAAATCTCTTTTTAATCATTCTTACAGATACGGTCTTATTATGAACTCTTTTTTTAATACTAAAATTCACAACAGGCTTTTCAAATTGAAAGAATGCGGGGGGTTTTGCCTTAATGTAATGATTTAACTGATTTTTTTGCATTTTCAAGATTTAAAATTTCTTTTTCCATTTTGTACTTAATGATGGGTGTATTAAATGCGATTAAGCACATTGTGCATTGTTAAAGCTAATTTGAAAATGCGAACGAAGTATTTTTATTTTCATACTAACACTATATCTTTTCCTGAAATTTGACATTTTTAAGGGATAAATAAAAACATTTTTATTGCTTATACAACGTAAAAAACGGTACTTCGATTTTGCCTTTTTTACAAAAAAAAAAGCGTTACAAGTCACCGGCTTCATTACATTGTATTATATGCAAATTTTTTGGCAATTGTAATGTAATCGGAATAATCATTGAAATAAGAGGTATCTTATAGGACGATATTTTTGTTGTGGCTTTTTTAAATGGGGCAAGTACTTTGCATTTATTCCTCAGCAGTGCATGGTGGGTATCATTGAAATCCGTATTACGTGAGTAGCAAATTTTGCATAATAAAACAGAGTATACGGCTATCTTTGATTGACAAAAATATCAAAATTATATGTATGTTCGAGTGGCTTCAAGTTGCAAATGTATTTGTACCTTTTTTTTAGTTTTATAACGTAATTTGCTAATTTACAATTTCGCGTTAGCCACAATACTATGGCTAAAATGTTTGGTTTCACCAGAAAAAATATACACCACTCGCGTGATTCACAGAAAGCGCAAGTGTATGCTTAACGCAACGCTGTAGCAAATGTGCAAAACACTTCACTTTGTTATATGTAGAATCTTAAAAGGCTTTGATCATATTTTATGTGCTTTCATGTGTTTTTTTAGCAAATTCAATTATTTATTTTACATTTGCAACTAAATTTTGTACTTCCGACAAAATATTTACTCCACTATGGCTCTCGATTAATAAAATTATTGTAAGCAGTTTCACTTTTGATCTAAAAATTATAATCAATATAATGTGCAGTCATGCCGATATATGACTTACAGCACGTTGATGGTCAGGTATCGTAAGTCAAGCAAATTTAACTTACATGTCGAAATCAGATTGCATACTTTTAATTTTTTCAGTAATATTGTATCTGAAAAATATATCCTACACGGAAATATAAATTCATATTTACGTGATGCGAGCAAAGCCATAAAATAATGTGATTTTAATATTGAAATTGGCAAGTCATCATTTAGATAAGTTTATAAAGCAGATTCTTTTGTTTTCCGTATTCGTTTGCATAAAGAGAATAATCATTGCAAAAAAGTCAAGAATAAGCGCTTTTAAGATGGTTAATGCAAGTTTATCCGAACCCATTTGCACGTATTTCAACATCGCTCTCTTTACAAATAGCAGTATCCGTGGCCTCTTGGTGAAGTACGTTCAAGCTTTGCTTCGTATCATTCTTTTTTTTATATTATTCACATTTTTTCTCTCTTAGGCTTACCTTTCACTATTTTGTAATTTTTCCATGTTTTACGAGCAAGAAACGAACAATCACTTTAAAGTAGATTTATTAATTTGCTTATTAAGATACTTATCAAGTCGCAGATGACCTTACTACTTTTATTGTAGTACAAACATGTATTATTTGTAGAATAGGCTTTTTGTATCAGATTTAGTGGAAAGAATTTTTGGCTGTATAAAAATTTACATAATATAAAACAAATATCCGTTGTTATATAAAAAAAATGGTTTTTTGCTTGTTTTTACAGTCTTGATATGTGAAAAAATAGCAATATTTATAGTTTTTCTAAGACGTTTACTCATAGATTGTTCATTTATTATATAAAACTTTTAAAGTAGTCAAATTTTAAATTCGATAAAATTTCATCAAATGCAAAAAAAAATAGTTAAGACGTTAATCACATTCAATTTCATAGGGTTTTTGTTTTTTCCGGGAATTTTGTTTGTATTTTAGCAAAATACCTTACTGACTTGTCATTGATTGCACATCCATCAGTTACTATTTGTTATGCTGTATGTACAAAGAAGAATGTATTGACAGAAATATTTAATAGTGTGGTTGTAAAAGGGAGAAAGAAAAATAACTTTAAAATTATATAAGACCCAACTGCCAGCTTATAAAACCTAAATTTGTAAATAAAGCATTTTGTGAAATTCTTTATACACTAAGTAGCGGACTCAAAATCTACGCACTTATAGAAACAAAAAGTGTTGACTACAACTAAAAATAAGAGATATTGGCCTCCGTTATTAAGCGTAAAATAGCGTCACCATTTTTCCGATGTTATGTGCGATTACAATCAATATGTATACGATTCGGCAGTGAGTATCTTATTTTAATTTGCCCTTTATGGACTAGGTAAGAGGAGTAGTTCGAGCCGAAGACTTAATAGAGCAAAAAATAAATCTAAATTTACAAATTGTAGTATGTTGTACCACATTAAGTACATTTAAGAATCATATTGAGATTTTATGATTGTATTTGTATTTGTATTTGCTTTTTTGTTTTAAGTATAATAATGGTTACATTAGTTACGCCGAAAAAAAAACGAAAATTACATTGAGGCGTCATAAAAAACTCGATTTATCGCTTTTATATTGTGCTGTGGTATAAATAGTATATTCTATTACCCTATTTTGTAAAATCTTATCATTTTCCAGTGAGTATAAAGACTTATGAAAAAAAATAAAATCTTTTACAAACATACACAATATAGAAATTAAAGTCAGTGGTTAAAATATAATAACCTTTTTAATGTTCCCTTCTAACTAAATCAAGCATCCGTCATAAAGCGTCTCGATTTTTACATGCTAGAAATTTTGCGTTGTTTTTGAGTTCCCCAACTAAAATGCAAAAACACATTTTAGCTATGAAACGGCTGCTATAGGCATCACATATAAAACAAAGAACAATTAAATGTATTAATTTTAGGTTTTTTTTACTAAACGGCATGCTTCTGACATATTAAAAGATTGAAAAATGTTTTTAATTCCGACTGAAAGATATGCATGCATATTTTCTTTTCTCTGTATATATTCAACTCCGATAAATTTTAAAAGACGTAGTAACGTGTATTTTTTTTTGTTTTGGTATTTTCTTTACTAGTATTACTAACAACGACATACTCGCATCGTATAGATGTGTGACAAGAAACACAATTAATGTAAGTTATGCAATACTACGTGTTAAGACAAATGTTTACAATACTTTTTTGTAAAAAAAACAAATTTGTCAGTTGAATAACATTTCAAAACATAATAAACATAAACTTCAAATAAATATAATATGCATTGCTTGCCATGTTTAATAGAGAACTTTAGTTCTGCATATATTTTGCATTGCGTTTAGTAATAAGTGTCTATATACGCATTAAAATATGTTACTAAAAATGACAATTTTTTTACCATCCGGTTGTTAAATTCAGCAATTGTTTAAACTTAATTTTACTACATGCAAATTTTACTCTAGGCCTATGTCGCAGAGTTCTTTTTGCGTTTTTTTGATTGAAAGATGGTTTTTTCTTTTAATTTTTATTAGAGGGTTTAAGCTTTATAAAAAGGGTTAAAGGCAAAATTAGCAAAATACATGCAAAATACAAAAAGAAAATAACGGGTGCATAAAAGTTAAACCATATAAGATGTAAATTGCTCAATGCAAATGAATATTGTACCAGTGATCGTGATTATTGTATTTTTTATTACATTGTAGTGCCAACCCTTACAATAAAAATATAGTCACAATAAAATGTATATTGTTTTTTTATAAGAGATTATCAGATTATATTGTATATTCATACAAAATAAACATCTTCGTACGCATAAAATGTAGACATATACATTTATGTGGAGATTTTGACTTTTAAATGCATAATAAAGCAGTTTAACTGCAGGGATCTCTGTCATACATATTCTTAAGATGCACTTTTTTTTAATTTTATATCAATCAACAAAGCTTGTGTAACTACAAAAAATTCATCGAAGGATATATTATTGTGCAAAAAGCACACTTGTAGTTTTAACATAACTTTGTCGTAAAAAATGTGTTTTTTACCATAAAATAGGTAAAACTAATACAAAACCAAAAGTTTCTTATTTGTATTTACCTGACATATAACAAAAAAAAAGTTTTTTCTTTATTTAATTTTCCTTTTTCGTTGTGAGTACATTTATAAAAAATAATTGCTAATTAGACAAAAAAGATTAGTTCTCGCACAACGAAGCATATTGTTGTATCATTATATTGTTTTTGATCACTGTGTTGTACTGACAGATTTAAACGGTTTTTTTTTGGTGTATAAAAAGCATTTAGCTTGGCGTATAACACAAGTTTTTTTAACAGAGTTACTGTGTATTATTTCGTGCATGGCTGTTTCTTTTCTTCTTTTAATACAATACATTGTACGTAACATACCAAATAATCATTTTTAAAAGATAAATAACTAATTGAGAACATTAAACTTTTGCTATTGTGTATAGAATTGATTCGATTTGCTCTGCATTTATTTATAAAAATTAAAGTTTTGAAGTTACGCCTTTTTTCCTTTCACTTGATTTTTATTGTAATATTAGGTGTAAATTAAGTTCTTTTTTACCAAAAAAAGTCGTATTTTAACGGTAATAACGTTTAACTAGGTTTTTGTCTACAGCCTTGCATTTCAGGTTATATGCGTTTACATGGGTTCGACTTTAGTAAATTATTAGTATATTTATGTTTTAAGAGCCCGAAAATATAACTAAAGAGAAATACTATAAAAAAAAATTATAGGAGACTAACCAAAATATGGTAATGTTGTTTAGATATACAAAAAATTTGCGATAAATATCTTTTTGTATATTCCTTGGCTATTTTTTTAGCATAGTAATTCGCTTTATCGTAAATTATTCTAGGAATTAATCTGAATTACAAAAAATAAAAAAATCCAGAAGCGGGTTTCTTTTGAATTTTTTTTTTATAAAATTTTTTCTAAGTCGGATTTTACCTCGAAATCACTATAAGCAACTTTACTTATTTTATTTATTTAGGCCTATGTTATAATAAAAAATTCTTATTAAACAAAAAAAATGGCCATAAATGATGTAGTAGAAATAATTGCCCCAATCCTTTAACTTAAGTGATTTTTATTTTTATTGCCTGGCAGGGGTCTTTACGTTTGTAATTCCCTTTGAATACAATTTATTAATGTTGGTTAAATGCAGATGGGTACACAGCGTAAATATTATGTTTTTTAGCGTTGTTCAAATGCCGTTTTGCTATAAATAAAAGCTTGTTGTAAAAATATGCTGCACAAAAAATCATAAATATGTGCACAAAAAACACAAAAAAAAAGAAGTAAAACGTAACAAGCAGTCTGTTGTTGTGCAAACATGACTCAGTTCTAGAGTGCATTGATCTTGTTTTGTTCTTACAGTCGTACTGCATAATGTTGCCAGCAATACTTACTGAAGGGCCTATATGCAAAGTAACATAAACCACGAAGATGCCCAAAGTTATTTCTACTGCATCAAAATAAAGCAAAACTAAATTTTTATGTTTTGACATATAGTCGAAGGATTTTATGTATTAAAAAGGTCATATTTTACGTTAAAATATTACCTTACATATATTATAATAAAACAAAAGAAAAGCAAAGACAAAGACAAAGCAAAAAAAAACAAACTTTATTATAAAATTTTTTTGATAGTTTGTAAAAAATATACGGGTAGATATATTTGATTGTAATTTATCGACAGTCTACAAATATAAACAGTTCATAGGAGTAATTCCTATCTGGTGTACTGCTTTTATATCAATAATAAGAAATTTTCATTTTTAAACAGTTAATAGATAATAGAAAAAATTTTAAAACAACTGTTTAAATACTTGCAAAACAACAAAGATTTTTAAAAAACATTAATAACCACAATATAGCAAACATATCCAATTTTTTCTTATGAGAAACATATAACAAATCAGTAATAAACATTTTATAAAACGACAAAAGTGTAGTTATTATATTTATTTGATAATTTACAACGTTTTTTAGGCAAATGTACTGTTTTTGCCATATTTTCTTTCCGGGATATAACTAATTAGGATTTTTGTTTAAAAACATTTTTGTTACAATTTCTATGTTTTTTTTGTATTTAAAGTCCAAATCATGTATACAAAATGCTTATATTTGTCCCTAAGAAAAAAATTTACGGTAAAAAATTATACAACAAAAACGCATAGTGCTGTTAAATGTGCATTAAACCCGAATTAAAAAAATTGAATACGCAAATTACCGCTTTCTTTATGATTATTAGTACAAGTTTGTATTGTTCTTTGCTTTTTCAATGCTTTACATATTATAATTTCAATAATTTTAATTTGACACATATACACGAAAACTTTTTTAATGTTAGTTTTTATTGCTTCAACTTTACAAAATGTAAGTAGCATAATTTACTATTTAAGCAAAAAAAATGACCCACTATACTTTTCTGAATTTTATGTTCGATAGTAATTTTTTTCTCAACATAAAACAATAAAAAAATGAGGTGTATATTACGTTACAAATTTTTGTTTATAATTGTTTGTATGTTTTTTTTTATTGGCAAATTTCTTTCTGCATGATGCCCATGGTTACGTTTTTTCTCGTTTCAATATAAAACTTTATTTTTATTAATATTGATAAAATCTCAATTATAAAACAAAGATAATAAGAATAGTAAATACAGGGGCTGATTGCAGCGAGCCAACTATCCAACACAATTATAAAAGGTTTCTTTGTGTTTTTATAGCGATAATATCTTTTTTTTTTTTTTGCAGTGTTTAGTTCTTACCTTTAATATTAAACCATTAAAAACAAGTTATACTACAAAAATCGTTTGCATTAAGCTGTTTTTTTCTATACCAAAACTTAAGATTAGAAAATCAATGTGCTTTTTTGTAAATGTCGAACTATCTGTTAGATAAAGAATGGCAAATTTTTGTCAACGTAATAATTATGAATTTAAGCTTTTTTAAAACGAGACTAATGGCTGAATCAAAAAAAAATTGGACATGTCTTACCAAATGGCAGTGGCGTAGCCAGGAATTTTTTTAAGGGAGGGTTTTAAAGCAAAAAGATGGAAAAAATGGTAATCCGACAAACATGTTTTTTTTTAAAAAAAATCTTAACACATTTTAAAAAAAATCTATTTTTTAAAGTTTTTTCTGCTCAAAATTTTTTGCCCTTTATTTTAGACCCCCCTTCAATTCAGGCGCAAAAATTTGATAGAGGGGGGTTATAACCAGGGCTGGGATATGAAATTTTTACCAGGGGGGGTTGAAAAAAAAATATTTTTGTGATAAACATATATTTTAGTGCGAAACCGCAAATAAAAGAAAACAATAAAAAATCCAGGGGGGGGGTTGAACCCCCTCCCCCCTAACCCCCCATTGGATAACACCCTTGGTTATAACCCCCACAACCACCCTTTAATACGCGCATGCCAAATGGTACGGCAAAAGTTTTTAGTCTGGTGGATGGTCATCAGTAAAGATACAAAAATTCACAGAGTTCACAGGCTGGTGTATAAAAATACGAAAACATTATTCAAAAGTACAAAGCATTATAATGAAGTTAAAAACATATGAAACAAATAATAGAATGGGTTACGTGTTAATTTTTTATATATTATTTGACATAAGTGTTGTAAATGAATTGAGTGATCGATCAACTGAAACGGTAGTTATATCCAAATATTGCATCAATTCCTTAACCTTATCATTTTAACAATTTTCATTAAGGTTGTTTCCGGTTGGATTTTTATTTTGTTACTGTTATATCTCGCTTTTACATGCATATTTGATAAATTAGATTCAACTTCCAAATATTTAGATTTTTGGTTTTCTAAAAATGAATTATCGGTTTTACACTATTGAATTGATTTTGAGATATATTTATGATCCTGTAAAATAAATTTGTAGTTATAGCTCATCTTTCTGTATATGGGCTTTAAGAAAATTATACGAATCATCCAGATGTACAAAGATTCTAAAATTTTATAATTATTGTAATTTTTAGTAATGTTGCACAAGTCTTAAATGTGCCCTATCTTTTTATTACAGGCCAAGAAGGAAGAGGTAAGTTGGCAATTCCACTAGAATTCATCTGGTTAGTTTTATTATTTATAGTTCCTTTTTTGCCAACTCCGAAATATTATCATTAGCATCCTTACTTATTTACCAAACCTCTTCTGCCAAAAGTTGTAAATTATTGACTTTTACATTCTATATGTTTTACATTTGGGTATAGGTTATTTTTATTTCTTTTCCTATTTGTACGCAATATGCAGAACCAGCGAAAAGCACACAAAAAAATTATTAGTCTAGCCTTAGTTTTTTCAGCAAGCTACTTGCTAAATGTACTTCTTTCGAGTACATTAACTCTATTTGTTCTCTCAGGTTCTACTGTAGCCAAAAAGAAAATTGTCTGCCGAAAAATAATCTATAATTACGCCATAATATCTAAAATATAGCGTCTATTTGCATCTTTTGTTTCATCAAAGTAAAATGCGAAATCTTTTTCATAAAATGAATCGTGTAGTTAAGCAATTTTTCTTTGACCATGCTTTTAAGCAAACCTTTTTTTGAAAGTCATAGCAGATAAAAGTTCGTGGTCAAAACAATCATAATACAAACTAACTCTCCCCTGTTTTTCCACAAAATTTATAGGGATACATGCAAAAGTACATGAAAATACTACATTGATTATCCCGTCATTATTTAAACGTACTTCTTTTTTACAAACTTCACTCTGTGTTTGTAAATATTTTTATCCTGGTCAGATTCACTATGTCTAATATACTTTTTCTTTTCCTGTGATTCAACAAGTGGAATATACGGACCACGCATCATACATTTTGCTAAATTATAGTCAATTTCGTACAAATTGGCGAGTCATTTATGTTTTTTTTAAAACCTGGAAGTTGTGCATTTTCACACTTTGAATTTCTTGTTATTTAAGGTTGGTCAAAAATATGATTTCTTTTGGAAAAAAGGATGAGAAAAAAAAATTCCGTTAGAAAAACAATGTGAATTATAGTTATTTCTCTTAAAATATGTTTATTGGTATGATTTTTTGTCGTCGCTTAGTATCTTTATGCACTAGTTTTTGTAATAAAAATAAGAATTCAGCCAATTTCTTCATGCCTACTCATCACATTAAAATAAGGGTAGTTTTAGCGGTGCAGGCCGGGTATTCGGAATTCCGGGTATTCGTAATTCCTAGCATTAGGAATTCTGGGTAATCTTAATTCCAGCATTCGGAACTCTGGGTATTCGAAATTTCTAGCATTCGGAATTTCGGGTATTCTGGATTCCTAGAATTCGGAATTCCGCGTATTCAGAATTCCTATTGCAAAAAATTCCGGATATTTGTAATTCCTAGCATTCGGAATTTTCGGGTATCTGAAATATCTAGCATTTGGAATTCCGGCTATATGGAATTTCGAGAATTCGGAATTCCGGGCATTAGGAATTCCATTTTTCGAAATTCAGGGTATTTGGATTATCTATTGTTCGGAATTCCGGGTAATTGGAATTCCTATTGTCTGGAATTCCGGGTATTTGGAATTCCTATTGTTCGGAATTCCGGGTATTTTGAATTCTTGTTATTTGAAAAACTGGTCAACGGAACCCCGTGCATCGAAATTTTTTTGTTCGATATGACAGGTATTTAGGAATTGTTGGTAATAGGTAGGTTTTTAAAATAGTAGTAAAAAAAAATAAATTGAAAATTTCCAAAATATGGGTATTTTTTGATATTTTAAAATCCAGTGGCTTTTATTCTACTTTTTAATGCCTTTTTAGTATAAAAATAATATAACATTCTTCTTTCTTACACTCTTTATGGCCCGTAAAATCTCTTATAAATTAGATATGTATGTGATAAAATATGAGTTAAACAATAAACTTTCGCAAGATTTTTAGACTTGTCCAAGTGTTTCTGACCGTAAAAAAAAAATTATATAAAAAAATCAAAAAAACACATAATTTTTTTACATCTATTTGGCATTTTTCCTTTTTAAAAAAATTAAAAAAAACACAAAATTATACCACATTTAAGCGGGATTTTTAGCCGAAAATCCTAAAATCTCCTATTTAACTTTTTATTATTTTTTATCAAAAATAATTTAATAATTTTTACCGCCCTATAGTAACACAAAAAGAATCCATTTTTAGAAAAATAACATAAATTTATGCCAAATTTAATGAGTATTTCAAATTAAAAAATTTCGTAGTTTAATCCCATATATTGATTAAAAGTTTTCTTTTTGATTTTTACTAGCCTTGTTTTATGGAATATTTATTATTCGGGGTAGCGAGTATCCGAAAGATTACGCTTCCAAGATCCATAGTATTTGTAATTAGGGAAGTTATAAATATTGAGTATCTGCTATTTTAAATACACGATTTTCCACTACTAAGAATTTCAAATACTAGTGATGGTAAAATTTTGACAAGGAACTTTTACTTTAATTTAAGAAGAAATATATTCAATCATAAAACCTAACCAACTACTTGTGGTTATATTAGAATTTAATCTTGTATATATAGAACGTAAACATAAAAAAAATATGTTACATTTTTTTTGTGCAGCTTTTATGTAATTTTAGTGTTTTAATTTGCTTTTACTTTTACCGATTACCATAAGAAAAATTTTGTAGATTTATTACCTTATTTAAGTTTTTGGTTAGTAATTATGTATATATATTTTTTATAATGAAAAAAAGAGTAAATTATTTCATCGATATATAACACTTTAGTAAATTAATTATAAAAAAAAACATATTTTTTAAAATACAAATAAAAAAAATATATTTAATTGCAAGAATATTAGGTAATGCACCAAATTATATTTGCAAATAATAAACGTTTTTTATGCAATTTTTCAAAGAAAAAAAAACGTAAACGATGTTAGACAATCCATCTGCATGCAGTCGTATTTAAATAGAACTACGTACTATAAAAACATGCTAATAAAAGTTTTAAGTCTTGGATTCCAAAATTGCATTTTTAATTTTTTTATGTTAAAGAATTAAGGAAATCTGTTTGTAAGTCAACATTTAAGTGATTTTATCTAGAAAGAGATGAGTTTTGCATTTTCATGATAATTAATTATTTGTAAATTCGGTGCCGTTAAACTGCTGTTATTATATTAAAATTCAATTTTCTTTATTTTTTCGAATATGATGACATCTAGGTCTTAATTCTAAGTCTTTATCTATTTTACCAGTTTGTAAATGTTACCGAATAATTTATATCTTTCACTTGGCTCATCGTGATTTTGTATGCATAGCAGACTTAAGTCTAAAATATCACAATGAACAAAAAATATAATAAACAGAACAATACTAATGAATAATGCTATTATTGCATGTAATTGGACTAGTTTTATCTTTGTTCTATAAATATTATTAAAAAAGTTTTGAAATTTTTTTAATGTGTGTTTAAAGGGCCTACTTGAAAATATATAGCTATTAAATGTACTTTTTATTTGGTTTCGCGACTTAATATTTGCAAATTTACTGTATTTTAGTTGAACTTTTTTTGTTTAATGTTAATTACAGTTTTTAAGCAAAAAAATAGCCTACGCTGTTATAAAATTTTTAAACCCCTTTTCTCGGGCTTTTGATCTAGTATCTGTGAAAAGTAGTCTTGCCTGTATCTTATCCAGCCCCTGTTAGCAAATTTTGCGAATTAAACTTATGCACATAACGTATAATATAAATAAATGATGTAACGCGCAATCTAGTAACTTATTGATTTTGCATGTTTTGCACGATGTATTACAATATTACCTTACATATAAACATGTGCAACTACACGCGAAAACGATAAACTAGAAGAATGAACGTGCAAATAAAAAAATTAATGCGCAAAATAATGTAGAATTCAATGATAAATACAGAAATTAAGTGTTACCTTAAGTTTTTGCATCATTGAAATACTTGAAATACAGAATAGTTAACAAGTAAATTTTTAATAGTGTAAAAACATGTTTTTTCTCAAAATATGACACAATATTACAAACCAAAAATTACACAAGAATTTTTAATTCAATTAATATGCCTTTTCATGTAGGTTATATAAACAAACAAGAAACGTATTTTAAAGTTAATATACAATTACCGAACTAAAAAAAATGACTACGTGTCTGTAAGACATACTAAAAAAATGCTTAATCATACCTTTATATCAGGAGTGTATTTTCTTGTGCCAAGTTAGAGCATGGTCAATTCTATCCCATTGATACAATGTATAAACATTTAGATAATTCACTTGATAATTTTTTTTTTGTACTGAAATAATAAAGAAACAGCTTTTTTATGCTTTTTATAATTTTAATGTAATTAGTTGTTTTAGCATCATTTTAAAATCAAAAGGTTGCACAAAAGTATGGGTTTATTTTTTTATATGGAATTTTAATCATTCATAAAGGCTTTTCTTAGGCAAAAATTACTTTGTGAGTAATTTTTGTATGCTACAAA